>CM059807.1:22720032-22902532 GCA_030435695.1 Brachymystax lenok tsinlingensis | reverse complement strand
CTACTGTCCTCCCCACCATTAGCATACTGTTATGTTCAGCTCCCAACTTCAAAAAAAACATTTCTGTCATCTGGTGGTCAAAGCTAGACTGTGAAAACAGTCTGAACAACCCCTCACTCTCTCTCTTTCTCGCTCTCTGCCTCTCTCTCACTCTTTGCCTCACTCTCGCTCTCTGCCTCTCTCGCTCTCTGCCTCTCTCGCTCTCTGCCTCTCTCTTGCTCTCTGCCTCTCTCTCGCTCTCTGCCTCTCTCTTGCTCTCTGCCTCTCTCTCGCTCTCTGCCTCTCTCTCGCTCTTTGCCTCACTCTCGCTCTCTGCCTCTCTCTCGCTCTCTGCCTCTCTCGCTCTCTGCCTCTCTCTCACTCCCTGCCTCTCTCGCTCTCTGCCTCTCTCTCGCTCTCTGCCTCTCTCTCACTCCCTGCCTCTCTCGCTCTCTGCCTCTCTCTTGCTCTCTGCCTCTCTCTCGCTCTCTGCCTCTCTCGCTCTCTGCCTCTCTCTCACTCCCTGCCTCTCTCGCTCTCTGCCTCTCTCTCTCCAGTTGATGTCACCTCTCCCAGCTCTTACTGACACCTACCATGACACCTACCACCAACCCTCTTTCCATTTACTGTAACGAGCATCATCACCCACTGAGCACTGACCAACACTGGACGTCCATGGCCGTTGAAAAGTTGAAATTGGGTCAGTCCGCCCTGGCCGGACCAAATCTTAACCAATCATAGACGTCTGTTTCACAAGTTTAGACAGCACAGTACAGTAGACCACAGTAGACAACAGTACAGTACAGAACAGTACAGTAAAATAAAGAAAATTAGAGTAAGGTACTATACAGTAGAGTTCAGTGCAGTACAGTAGAGCACACTAGAGTAGAGTACAGTATAATGTATTGTATTGTACTGTACTGTATGGACCATATTTACTTTCCTGTACTCTACTGTACTGTACTCTTCTGTGCTGTGCTGTGCTCTACTGTGCTGTACTGGGATTTAAAAACTTGTGAAACATAGATGTCTATGATTGGTTCATATTTGGTCTGGTACGGACCAACCAAATGTGGCCTTGTTTGGAAGCAGAGCTTATTACAATAATAGCCAGTGTGTAGAATAATATCCAAATATGCAAAAGAAGGACATTGCATATTTCTACCTTTGTGTACCTATTCAGGATACATCACCATGAAGCAGTGTTGTAGTAGGCTAGTCAGGACCGGTCTCGAGTTCGGTCTCGAGACCACACATTGAGTGCCTCAGTCTTGTCTCAGTGTCTGATACATTAATTTTCTTTCTCCGACAGTGAGGACTCGTAATTTCCTCCCGAGACCAGCAGAGACCAGAGGAGTAAAAAACTCAATTATAAGCTTCCATTCAGTCAGCACATAAAAGCGCTTCGCCAGGCCAAATATATACACTCCTTTCTTGAAACATTCATATCTTATCGCCTATTGAAACCTGGGATTCCTACTTTACTCATAGCATAACTGTCCTTAACTTTCACTGAAAAATATCCTCAAACTTTGTCCAAATTTCCTTTACCTGGTGGTATGGAAGAGTGGGGGAAGTTGTTGGAAAGTTGTGCGCTCACTATTAGTAAGGGGAGACAGTGGGAAATTGTTACAGTCTTTATATCTATTATAGACATGTTTGCGCAGTGCCGAACCTATTGGACCTAGGTCTTCAGTGTGTGACAGGTTAGTACAGTGGCGAACCTATTGGACCTAGGTCTTCAGTGTGTGACAGGTTAGTACAGTGGCAAACCTATTGGACCTAGGTCTTCAGTGTGTGACAGGTTAGTACAGTGGCAAACCTATTGGACCTAGGTCTTCAGTGTGTGAGGTTAGTACAGTGGCGAACCTATTGGACCTAGGTCTTCAGTGTGTGACAGGTTAGTACAGTGGCGAACCTATTGGACCTAGGTCTTCAGTGTGTGAGGTTAGTACAGTGGCAAACCTATAGGACCTAGGTCTTCAGTGTGTGAGGTTAGTACAGTGGCGAACCTATTGGACCTAGGTCTTCAGTGTGTGAGGTTAGTACAGTGGCGAACCTATTGGACCTAGGTCTTCAGTGTGTGACAGGTTAGTACAGTGGCGAACCTATTGGACCTAGGTCTTCAGTGTGTGAGGTTAGTACAGTGGTGAACCTATTGGACCTAGGTCTTCAGTGTGTGAGGTTAGTACAGTGGTGAACCTATTGGACCTAGGTCTTCAGTGTGTGACAGGTTAGTACAGTGGTGAACCTATTGGACCTAGGTCTTCAGTGTGTGAGGTTAGTACAGTGGCGAACCTATTGGACCTAGGTCTTCAGTGTGTGAGGTTAGTACAGTGGTGAACCTATTGGACCTAGGTCTTCAGTGTGTGACAGGTTAGTACAGTGGCGAACCTATTGGACCTAGGTCTTCAGTGTGTGACAGGTTAGTACAGTGGCAAACCTATTGGACCTAGGTCTTCAGTGTGTGACAGGTTAGTACAGTGGCGAACCTATAGGACCTAGGTCTTCAGTGTGTGACAGGTTAGTACAGTGGCGAACCTATTGGACCTAGGTCTTCAGTGTGTGAGGTTAGTACAGTGGCGAACCTATTGGACCTAGGTCTTCAGTGTGTGAGGTTAGTACAGTGGCGAACCTATTGGACCTAGGTCTTCAGTGTGTGAGGTTAGTACAGTGGCAAACCTATTGGACCTAGGTCTTCAGTGTGTGACAGGCTCTTGATGCTGAAAGGACAGCAACCAATACCAGCGCACTCATGTACAGTAGGAGAGTGCCATTTTTATAAAAGGGCCAGTGGTGTAGTGGAGTTTATACGCCCTATACCCACTTTTCTTTTCAGTGGGCATTGCCTATACTCACTTCTTAATCCTTACTGATGCGTATCAAAGTAGTGTAGTGGAGGTATACGACTTGCACAAAGTAGCCTACACAATCGCAAAGCACGTGAAAGATATTCACATGAGTGCAGCACAATATCCTAGTTTCAGCAGAATATCATCTGCAGTCAGCAAGAGCACACAGTTCTCAACTGGTTGTCACATGGGGCAGCTCACAGAAGAATGAAATCGGTAGCCGGGAGGTAGGAAAGACTTTCAATTTATGATATCTACCAGTAAATGCTAACTAAGGCAACAAAGGGTATTAAAAGCAGGTTTTGAAACCGTTTGGTACCTAGTCTTGGTTAGTATGCTATTTGCGATGTGTAGTTCAGTCATCATGAGCTGTTTGCATGAACATATTTAAAGGCTTTCCTAAAAAACCTTCCCAATTACACTGAACAAAAATATAAACGCAACATGTAAAGTGTTGGTTCCATGTTTCATGAGCTGAAATAAAAGATCCCAGAAGTTTTCCATACACACAAAAACCTTATTTCTCTAAAATGTTGTGCACACATTTGTTTACATCCCTATTAGTGAGCATTTCTCCTTTGCCAAGATAATCCATCCACCTGACAGGTGTGGCATATCAAGAAGCCACAGGAGGCTGCTGAGGGGAACGGCTCATAATAATGGCCGGAACGGAACTAAGGAATGGCATCAAACACATGGGACAACCGCAGAACACGTGTATGGCGTGGTGTGGGCGAGCGGTTTGCTGATGTTGTGTACAGAGTGCCCCATGGTGGCAGTGGGGTTATGGTATGGACAGGCATAAGCTACCGACAACGAACACAATTGCATTTTATCAATGGCAATTTGAATGCACAGGAATACCATGACGAGATCCTGAGGCCCATTGTTTTTACTATTCTCTGCATTGTAGAATAATAGTCAAGATATCAAAACTATGAAATAACACATGTGGAATCATGGAATCATGTAGTAAATATATTTTATAGATCCTTCAAAGTAGCCACCCTTTGCCTTGATGACAGCTTTGCACATTCTTGTTCTCTCAAACAGTTTCATGAGGTAGTCACCTGGAATTCACTTCAATTAACAGGTAGGCCTTATTAAAAGTTTGAGCCAATCAGTTGTGTAGTGGTGGTATGCAGAAGATAGACCTATCTAGTAAAAGACCAAGTCCATATTATGGCAAGAACAGCTCAAATAAACAAAGAGAAACAACAGTCCATCATTACTTTAAGACATGAATTTCAGTCAATGCGGAACATATTAAGAACTTTGAAAGTATCTTCAAGTGCAGTCGCAAAAACCATCAAGAACTGGATCTCATGAGGCCAGCCACAGGAAAGGAAGACCCAGAGTTACCTTGGCTGCAAAGGATAAGTTCATTAGAGTTACCATCTTCAGAAATTGCAGCGCCAAATAAACGCTTCATAGAGTTCAAGTAACAGACACATCTCAACATCAACTGTTCAGAGGAGACTGCGTGAATCAGGCCTTCATGGTCGAATTGCTGCAAAGAAATCACTACTAAAGGACACCAATAAGAAGAGACTTGCTTGGGCCAAGACACACGAGCAATGGACATTTGACCGGTGGAAATCTGTCCTTTGGTATGATGAGTACAAATTTGAGATTTTTGGTTCCAACCACCATGACTTTGTGAGACGCGGAGTAGGTGAACGTATGATCTCCGCATGTGTGATTCCCAGTGGTGTAAAGTACTTAAGTAAAAATACTTTAAAGTACTACTTAAGCAGTTTTTTGGGGGTATCTGTACTTTACTTTACTATTTATATTTTTGACAACTTTTACTTTTACTTCACTAGATTCCCAAAGAAAATTATGTACTTTTTACTCCATACAATTTCCCTGACACCATAAAGTACTCGTTACATTTTGAATTCTTAAAAGGACAGAAAATGGTCCAATTCGCACACTTATCAAGAGAACATCCCTGGTCATGCCTACTGCCTCTGATCTGGCGGACTTACTAAACACAAATGCTTTGTTTGCAAATTATGTCTGAGTGTTGGAGTGTGCCCCTGGCTATCCGTAAATAAAAAAAGGGTGGCTACTTTGAATAATCTAAAATGTAATTTGTTTAACACTTTTTTGGTTATACATGATTCCATATGTGTTATTTCATAGTTTTGATGTCTTCACTATTTTTCTACAATGTAGAAAATAGTAAAAATAAAGAAAAACCCTTGAATGAGTAGGTGTGTCCAGACTTTTGACTGGTACTGTATGTGACCAAAAGATACAAATCTGTATTCCCAGTCATGTGAAATCCATAGATTAGGGCCTAATTTATTTATTTAAATTGACTGATTTCCTCATGTGAACTGTAACTCAGTAAAATCCTTGAAATTGTTGCATGTTGCGTTTATGTTTTTGTCCACTATAAATGTTGCCTGCAATATAGGCCTACCTGACATAATGATTTAATGCTGTGGAGGGCATTTGTTTTGCTCAACTGAATTAAAAGGCAACTACACTCTCCAAAAGTATATTTTTTCACATTTTCCCAGACCTCAAAAAAGGTATCCTGATGTGGTTTACGCATTGTTGTGGACTTGGAACATCACATTTCTGTAATTTTGTTTATTTAAAAAGACTGATTTAGAAAATCTGAAAATCTATAGGAAAACATAGGATTTTTCACACAGGTGGCCTTTCCTTCACGCATAGGGCTGATGGAAATACAACAGTCCATTCACTCTGACATAATAAGCCAGTAGGTCCCAATCTTATGAATACAAAAACACAAGCATTAGGCTAAGCATTTCCCAATTGAAATGTACAACTATTACTTCCCATTGCAAAAAACATTTCACGTTTAGCAAACAAAGTAACCAGTGATCTAAAGATTAAATCAACACATTTTCACACACATATAAGTTATTTTCAAAGAGATGGCGAAGAACAGCATGCAAGTGGCAATAAAAAGCACAATTCCACTCACCAGATGATGATAATTTGAAACTTTACTTATTGAAAAGGGAGAAGCTAACAAATTAGCAACAACACCCTCTTCGATAACACCTGCTGCAGCCGCTGCAAACTAGCCTGCAGCAAAAGCTTGCTAGCTAGCTAGACCGTGGGAAAACTATTGCTCGCTATTGCACAGTGACCTGGTGGCCTTCGAGAAGGCAGAAGTTTCCGTTTGTTTTTGTCCCACCCATTGCAAGTCATTGTAATTGGTTGGTTCCACTGTCACTCCAAAATGTTGCCCTAATACAGTTGGATGGCAGATGCCGTCGATCAAGCTTCTGATGGCTTAGCCAATGGCTGACTTAGCTAGCGAGAATTATCTTCCCAGAGACCAAAGAATAATCCTGATCTGATCTTTTTTCTTTTTCTTCAGTGTTAACCCTTTCCTTTCTAACAAAAACTGAAGAGCTTAAATCAGAACAACATTGAAAATAATAATATAATTATTACTATTTGTATTATTTAATAAATCTTTAGCCTTTCTCTGAAAGCGTAGAAGGAGCTCATTGTTCCCCACTGTGTTTGGGTTAGTAAACAATTGTAGAGTGGCTCTATTTGCCCTCAGCATGCATTTTTTTCACCATTCTGAATGACTAAAGAATCCACATGTTCCTCTGAAATGTGAACTAAGAAATACTGGACATTTTGAACTCTTATAGAAACTCTTATAGAAACGATTTGACAAAATTGCAGTCATGGTCTTGAATTGGACTCACATTTTTCTGGTCTCGGTTTTTACTCGGTATCGGACCTCTCCTCCCTCTCTCGGGATCGGTCTTCACTCAGTCTCGCCCCCTCCGGTCTTGGTCTTGACTTGGACTCGATTCGCTCCGGTCATGATCTTGAATTGGTCTCACTTTAGGTGGTCTCGAACACAACAATGTCATTAAGAGAATTATTATCATATCCATAATTATGCATTTCTGTATAGTAGAGATCAGGGACCCATGATGTAATTCCATTACTTTAATTTCGTTACCGGATGTAAATCCACTTCACCTACTGTAGTTCAATAAGCAAAATAATTTTCAGACAATGCAGTCTAGCCTACTAGAAAATCTATAGCTACAGTGCCTTCAGAAAGTATTCATACCCCTTGACCTAATCCACATTTTGTGTTACAGCCTAAATTCAAAATGGATTAAAAATATTATAATTCTCACCCATCTACACACAATAACCAATAATGACAAAGTTTAGAAATGTTTGCAAATATATTTAAAATGAAATACAGAAAAATCGAATTTACGTACAGTTGAAGTCGGAAGTGTACATACACTTAGGTCATTAAAACTCGTTTTTTCAACCACTCCACAAATTTCTTGTTAACAAACTATAGTTTTGGCAAGTTGGTTAGCACATCGACTTTGTGCATGACACAAGTAATTTTTCCAACAATTGTTTACAGACAGATTATTTCACTTATAACTCACTGTATCACAATTTCAGTGGGTCAGAAGTTTACATACACTAAGTTGACTGTGCCTTTAAACAGCTTGGAAAATTGCAGAAAATTATGTCATGGCTTTAGAAGCTTCTGATATGCTAATTGACATCATTTGAGTCAATTGTAAGTGTACATGTGGCTGTATTTCAAGGCCTACCTTCAAACTCCGTGCCTCTTTGCTTGACATCATGGGAAAATCTAAAGAAATCAGCCAAGACCTCAGAAAAAAAATTGGAGACCTCCACAAGTCTGGTTCATCCTTGGGAGCAATTTCCAAATGCCTGAAGGTACCACGTTAATCTGTACAAACAATAGTACACAAGTATAAACACCATGGGACCACTCAGCCATCATACCGCTCAGGAAGGATACGCGTTCTGTCTCTTAGAGATGAACGTACTTTGGTGCGAAAAGTACTAATCAATCCCAGAACAACAGCAAAGGACCTTGTGCAGATGCTGGAGGAAACAAGTACAAAAGTATCTATATCCACAGTAAAACAATTCCTATATCGACATAACCAGAAAGGCCGCTCAGCAAGGAAGAAGACACCGCTCCAAAACTGCCATAAAAAAGACAGACTACGGTTTGCAACTGCACATGGGGATAAAGATCATACTTTTTGGAGAAATGTCCTCTGGTCTGATGAAACAAAAATAGAACTGTTAGGCCATAATGACCATCGTTATGTTTGGAGGAAAAAGGGGGAGGCTTGCAAGCCGAAGAACACCATCCCAACCGTGAAGAACGGGGATGGCAGCATCATGTTGTGGGGGTGCTTTGATGCAAGAGGGACTGGTGCACTTCACAAAATAGATGGCATCATGAAGTAGGAAAATTGTGGATACATTGAAGCATCAGTCAGGAAGTTAAAGCTTGGTCGCAAATGGGTCTTCCAAATGGACAACGACCCCAAGCATACTTACAAAGTTGTGGCAAAATGGCTTAAGGACAACAAAGTCAAGGTATTGGAGTGGCCATCACAAAGCCCTGACCTCAATCCTATAAAGAAATTGTGGGCAGAACTGAAAAAGGCATGTGCGAGCAAGGAGACCTACAAAACTGACTCAGTTACACCAGCTCTGTCAGGAGGAATGGGCCAAAATTCACCCGACTTATTGTGGGAAGCTTGTGGAAGGCTACCCGAAACGTTTGACCCAAGTTAAACAATTTAAAGGCAATGCTACCAAATACTAATTGAGTGTATGTAAACTTCTGATCCATTGGGAATGTGATGAAAGAAATAAAAGCTGAAATAAATCATTCTCTCTACTATTATTCTGACATTTCACATTCTTAAAATAAAGTGGTGGTCCTAACTGACCTAAGACTACATGTCAGGAATTGTGAAAAACTGAGTTTAAATGTATTTGGCTAAGGTGTATGTAAACTTCCGACTTCAACTGTAAGTATTCACAACCCTGTGTCAATACATGTTAGAATCACCTTTGGCAGCGCTTACAGATGGGAGTCTTTCTGGGTAAGTCTCTAAGAGCTTTCCACACCTGGTTGTGCAACATTTGCCGATGATTCTGCTCAACATTCTTGCAGCTCTGTCAAATTTGTTGTTGATCATTGCAAGACAACCATTTTCTGGCCTTGCCATAGATTTTCAAGTAGATTTAAGTCAAAACTATTACTCGGCCACTCAGGAACATTCACTGTCTTCTTGGTAAGCAACTCCAGTGTAGATTTGGCCTTGTGTTTTAGGTTATTGTATTGCTGAAAGGTGAATTCATCTCCCAGTGTCTGCTATAAACATACTGAACCAGCTTTTCCTCTAGGATTTTGCCTGTGCTTACCTCTATTCCATTTATTTCTATCCTGAAAAACTCCCCAGTCCTTAATGATTACAAGCATAAAAGTTAATTGCTTTGCCACATTTTTAAGTTTCCTTCTTTTCACTTTAAATTAGTATTGTGGAGTAACTACAATGTTGTTGATCCATCCTCAGTTTTCTCCTATCACGGCCATTACTCTGTAACTGTTTTAAAGTCACCATTGACCTCATGGTGAAATCTCCGAGTGGCTTCCTACCTCTCCGGTGGAAATTTGTCCTTTGGTCTGGAGTCCAAATTGTAGATTTTTTGTTCCAACCAACGTGTCTTTGTGAGACGCGGTGTGGGTAAACGGATGATCTCCGCATGTGTATTTCCAACCGTAAATCATCGAGGACGTGTTATGGTGTGGGGGTGCTTTGCTGGTGACACTGTCTGTGATGTATTTATATTTATTTAACCAGCATAGCAACCACAGCATTCTGCAGCGATACGCCATCCCATCTGGTTTGGGCTTAGTGGGACTATCATTTGTTTTTCAACAGGACAATGACCCAAAACATCAAATGATCTGGCCTCCACAATCGCCCGACCTCAACCAAATTGAGATTGTTTCGGACCGCAGAGTAAAGGAAAAGCCACCAACAAGTGCTCAGCATATGTGGGAACTCCTTCAAGACTGTTGGAAGAGCATTACAGGTGAAGCTGGTTGAGAGAATGCCAAGAGTGTGCAAAGCTGTCATCAAGGCAAAGGGTGGTTATTTGAAGAATCTCAAATATAAAATATATTTTGATTTGTTTAACACTTTTTTGGGTTACTACATGATTCCATATGTGTTATTTCATAGTTTTGATTATTCTACAATGTAGAAAATAGTAAAAAAATAAAGAAAAACCCTTGAATGAGTAGGTGTTCTAAAACTTTTGACCGGTAGTGAATATACAGTATTTAGCTGGTAGCCTATTTCATTACATTGGAATTTGTACTTCACGCTGTCAGGGCTATCCGTCTCATCACTCATAGGCTTACCAGTGTTCACAGAAGGGAGGAGAAGGGGCGCGCACTCTCAGTAGAGGAACTGGCACTCTCAGTGGAGGAACTGTAACTATTCTCAAGGGTCGGAAGAAGAGGAGAGCAATGCCACTGTCATTGCCTTGCCCAGGCAGTGAGGTCTTTGTCTGTCGGGACTGGGAGGCAGCTAGTGCTAGTTGCAGCATAATTAGGCCTACTAGCTTCCACCTGCAATGTTTTGTCAGTCGATGAGGTGGTAGCTTTGTTTGGCAATTTGGCACAAGCTTTTTTGTGAACCACTTGGTCTTGCTTTTTGTTTGTCCATCTTTAACAACTCACTCACTTTCTATCCGAGTCTGACCTGATTCACCTTTTCTGAACTTGATAGCCAGTTAGGTGAGGAGGCCGAGGCATGACAACTATATTGTTTGTCTGAGTCACCTAATAATTTAAGTTTGTATGATTTTTTTATAAATCATTTTGACAATAACCCTCCTTTTTAATTTCCACATGTAGCAAGCAAAGTGTTTGTGTTGTCCAATCTACATGTGGAAATTAAAAAAGAGTGTTACTGTCAAAATTACTGATTACATTTTTACATTTTGACATAGGTGTGAGATGCCAGACGCATGGGCCCCTAGAGCTCAATGTCCCCCGTGGGTTCTGCGGGGGTTTCCACTACGCCAATGGATTTGGTGCAGTCAAGACAGGCACTACCAGATAGTATGATAGATAACCTATGGCAGCAAGCAACAAATTTGTCTTACTAGCGCGAGTTAGTTTAGATACTAGATACTTAGATACTTTCAACTGTCTGGATATCCTGAAAAAATAAAGTGAAATAATTTAAAATGACCATCCTTGGTGTGTGTGTCAGTGACACATTACTGCTATCACAACAGATTGAGGGCAGTTAGAAAGGAGAGACAGAAAGTGGGAAGGAGAGATAGAGAGATATACTGTAAATAAAGAAGGAGAGATAGAGAGATATACTGTATATAAGGAGGGAGAGATAGAGAGATATTGTCACACCCTGATCACTTTCACCTGTCCTAGTTATTGTTTCCACCCCCTCCAGGTGTCGCTTGTTTTCTCCAATGTATTTATCCCTGTGTTTCCTGTCTCTCTGTGCCAGTTCGTCTTGTATGTTCCAAGTCAACCAGCGGGTTTTCCCCGTACGACTGCCTTTGCTATTCTCTTTTTTCTAGTCCTCCTGGTTTTTACCCTTGCCTGTTCTGGACTTTGTACCCGCCTGCCTGACCATTCTGCCTGCCTTGACCACGAGCCTTTCTGACACTCTGTACCTCCTGGACTCTGATCTGGTTTTGACCTTTTTCCTGTCCACAACCATTCTCTTGCCTACTCCTTTTGGATTATTAAACATTGTAAGACTCCAACCATCTGCATCTGGGTCTCGTCTTGTGTCATGATAGATATACTGTAAACAAGGAGGGGGGGAAGATACATATATATAGTAAATAAGGAGGGAGAGAGAGCGTTATAGATAAGGAGGGAGAGAGAGTGCTATAGATAAGGAGGGAAGGACAGAGGGATCATTCTCTCCTTGTCTAGATGGCTCCTGTTAAGGATGTGCTGCTCTGATATTCTAACTGGTAATGAACAGCTCCTCTCCAGAGTTTAATAGTATTAAGCTCTTTTCTCCTTCTCTCTCTTTCTCTCTCTCTCTCTCTCTCTCTCTCTCTCGATCCCCCCCAACCCTTCTCCTTTCTCCCTCCATGTCCTCCTAGACTGTTGAGTGGCTTCTACTCAGGGGACTAGAGAGGAGCAGATCGTGGGTGATCGGAAGGGGACCACCATAAACCCATGGAGGAGCCCTGAGAGGAGTCCCATAAAGGCTGCTGGAGTAATGGTGTGAGGACTGGCATCTGCAGATACACACCATCATCTGTGACTTAGCCCCCTTCCCATTGACTGTGGCCCTCTGTAATCCCTGGGCCTGCGGTGGCTATCAGAGCTAAGCCTCAGCACGTCACACTACAGCTCCAGTTAATGCTCAGAACAGAACAGACACTGGAGAGGAAGCCATCTTCTACAGAGAGAGAGAGTCTGCATCCCAAATGGTGACTCTCTGTCTCTCTCTCTCTCTCTGTAGTGGATGGCTTCCTCTCCAGTGTGGCTGTTCTGTTGTGAGTAGTGCACTATAAAGGGAATAGGGTGCCATTTGGGAAGCAGACAGAGAGGGGAGATGCCTGCATGGAGACTAACATTCACAAATGAAAGGGAATGTTCAGACTCACTTTCATCCCCAAACACCCACTTACTTTAAGTGCTAAAGATTGTATTTTATATTGATGGTAAACCATGCTGTGAACTCAGTACAGATGTACAACAGGTTACATGTTGAGGGTTCAATCATTGACTTCAATGCAATTGTTATCTAGTTAAATGTGGACCCTTCTGCAATAAAGAAAAATAATAGTCAAACTTAATTTATATCTTCTGGTTTTTAACCCACAACCTTACATTGTGGATTGAGGGGTGAAACTAAGAATTCATTTTTACAACAGATCTATTCCATTATAATTATACCATGATGTATTAAGCATTGGTAACAGGCGCCATAGCAACAGTGACATTGACTCAGGGTAACAGAATTGTTATTGAGTAAAGAACCAAATCATCTGTGTATCTATATTTGGATCAAGTTATCTTACCCACCAGATTCCCCTTCTGAAATTACATGGGAATAGGCAAATAAACAATGATGTGAACAGTCTCTGTCTTTCTCTGTTTTATCTCCCTCTCTTTTTTCAGTTTTTTTCTTCCTCCACATTCTCTCCCTCTGTTTGTTTCACTCTCCCTTACACACTCTGCCCCCTCTCTCTTGGTCTCTCTCTTGGTCTCTCTCTCTTGCTCTCACTTATGGCGGACCTATGTTTCAGTAGGCTGAGGTGACCTGCCACTGCAAAATGAGAGCCGGGTGAGACAAGTGTGCTGGGTGAGACAAGGTCCATGAAAAGTGAGCCCACAATCTTCTACATTCATCAGTAGAGTCTCTCTCTCTCCCCCCTTTGTTTTCCACCATGCCACCGTCTGCAGAACCCAACCACAGTCTTGTCTGAGGTCATCTGTTTCAATGTGTCGAGATGCTTCAGACTGCCCCTTACAAACACATCAACTTTTTAAATGTAGATTTGGGGACCAGCTAGACTTCATAATGGGGGCACAGACCAAGATACGCACACAATTAATTTGTTGTCTGTCTTTCAACAACTGCTGCAACACTTGGCAAACAGCCCTTATTTACCGACCGGGTAGATATGTGATCATATTTTATATTTCCACCGAGAGTGACTGTTAGCAAGGACGCTAATTAGCCAACAATTAAGCTCTCACATAAAGAGCTACTGCAGATTAATTGACACTGAAGTTTACAAGAGCTTCAGGCTCTGTAAATAATGTAGCTTGAACAATAATACATATTGTCACACAGTTTCAATGGGAAATGTGTCATTGTTTCATTTTAACCCCAATGAATTGATTCCAGGACCTATGTATGCTCAGTTAAAGAATGATGGCGTGACCTAGGTGTTTGGTAGGGTTAACATGTCAATCAACTGACATAAATAGGTTTTTATTAAATGTTCAGAGGAGAAAGTATTAGCTAGTCTTATAGTACGATATTGACAGGTATCTTTAGAAGAAAAAAGGATGAGTATTTAACGGGGCATCAGCCCAGGAATGGTAGTCACTTCTGCCCTGCAGGGTTTTCAGGCAATCTACGAGGTTGTGTGGTCTTCTGGAAGTGGAAGTCCCAGTCTGGGGCGTCTTGAAACTGCCTGCTCTAAACTACATTTGCTGTTCTGCCCTCTCCCTCTCCTCCCTCCGCTCACAGTGTCTCTACCGGAAGCTCCATAGAGTTTTTTGGGGGAGGGCGGGAAAGTTACAGCCAGGGCTTCCTTTCTGTGACTGTGCTCATGTTGGGGATTGTATTAACTGGACAACGGACAAGCATCTAGCAGTGTGCAGAGAAAATTTGTTTTCTTTTAACCTTTTACTTAGTTTAGCTCCTGAAAGTGTACATGTTTTGCCTCTAAAAGCACCCATGTTGTAACATTCCACAGTACAATGGCTGCCTGTAACCTGTCGTCGTGGTAACAAAGGCTGATGATTGATATGTGCATTTTTATATTGAATTCTGCACTATTGGGTAGGGCTTGCAAGTTAAGCATTGTGCATGAGACAAATAAAACTTGAACTTGAAACATTCCTGAATCTTTTCTGGTAACAAGTTCATAATTTGTGTGGTTTACTGGTCCCTTGTTGTGAAATGCTCATAGACAGAAGTTCCAGGGAGACTTCAGTAATCACTGCCTGAGCCAATAGAAAAGCCAAAGATGGGCTGTAACTTCTAAAGAGTGTATAGTCTTGTTGCAGTTTGTCTTCTGTTTACACAAACGGCTGTGCAGCCTTCAGAAGATCAACCCAGTGCCCTTAACTCTTTATTACTGTCTGTGTGATATATGTATGCTGTCTGTTGACTGTATGCTGGCGATTTAGAGAAATACAAGCAACCAATGGACTCAATGTGTAACGATCTTCACGAGTGACGGACCAAGACACAGCGATGTTTCCAGTATACATATTTATTCGAACGTAACTGGGAAAAATAACAAAAACAAACCGACGATCGTAACATGCGAACATAGACGTAAACTAAAACTATGACACAAACAATAACCCACCAAACCCTAGTGCAAAACCACAAACATATATGTTGTTCCCAATTAGAGGTAACGACACTCAGCTGCCTCTAATTGGGAACCATTTACCCATCATAGAAATAGAACACCTAGAACAGAAAAACCCTACACCAAAAACGAAACTAAACACGCCAGCCTGTAAAACTCAGGCCTGGACGTGACAGTACCCCCCCCCAAAGGCGCGGACTCCGACCGCGCCAAAAGTCCATGGGGGGGTCTCGGGTGGGTCTTTTTTGTCCAAGGTGGCGGCTCCGGTGCCGGCTGGGCCGAGGCCCTGGGCTAGCAGCCGGAACAGTTCGTGCTAGACTCACGAAGCGCACAGGGGACCTGGTGCATGAAGCAGGCTGTGCTGGACTAGCTATGCGCACAGGGGACCTGGTGCGAGGAGCAGGAACAGGCTGTGCTGGACTCACGATGCACACAGGGGACCTGGTGCGGGGAGTAGGAGCAGGCTGTGCTGGACTAGCGATGCGCACCGGGGACCTGGTGCGGGGAGAAGGAACAAGCTGTGCTGGACTCGCTATGCGCACAGGAACTCTGGTGCGGGGAGCAGGAACGGGCCGTTTTGGACTCTCTATGCGCACTGTGACTCTGGTGCGGGGAGCAGGAACGGGCCGTATTGGACTCTCTATGCGCACTGGAACTTTGGTGCGGGGAGCAGGAACGGGCCGTATTGGACTCTCAATGCGCACTGGAACTCTGGTGCGGGGAGCAGGAACAGGCAGTATTGGACACTCTATACGCACTGGAACTCTGGTGCGGGGAGCAGGAACGGGCCGTGCTGGGTTCACGACGCGCACATGGATCCTGGAGCGTGGAACAGGGACAGGACGTGCTGGGTCCACGACGCGCACAGGGATCCTGGAGCGTGGAACAGGACGTGCTGGGTCCACAACGCGCACAGGGATCCTGGAGCGTGGAACAGGGACAGGACGTGCTGGGTCCACGACTCGCACAGGGATCCTGGAGCGTGGAACAGGGACTGGACGTACTGGGCTCTCTATGCGTACAGGGGGCCTGGTGCGCGGAGCCGACACCCTTCTCCCCGGCTGTTCACTCACCCTCGCCTCACAGATGGTGGGAGCTGGAATGTCGCGTACCGGGCTGTGGATACGCACCGGAGACACTGCATGCAGAGCTGGGGCCAGATATCCTGGTCCGAAGAGGCGCACCGGAGACCAGGAGCGGTGAGCCGGCACCTCTCTTCCAGGCTGCACGCTCAACCTAGCCCGACAGATGAGGGGAGCTGGAGTTTCGCCTACCGGCCTATGAACGCGCACTGGAGACACCGTGCGCATCACACACGGTGTCTTACCAGTGCGACACTCCCTCCATAAAGCACAAGGAGTTGGCTCAGGAGTCCACCCTGAACCGGCCAACCTCCCCGTGTGCCCCCCCCACCAAAAAAAAAATTGGGGGCTGCCTCTCGGGCTTCCTCGCCAGGCGTGTCCCAGCATATCTCTCTTCATCCCAGCTCCGATCTGCCCTCGCTGCTTCCATCTCCTCCCTGGGGCGACGATGCTCCGTAGTCCTTTTCCAGGGACCCTCTCCAGCCAGGATTTCTTCCCATGTCCAGAAATCCTGGCTCTTTTGCTGCTTGGTCCTGTATTGGTGGGTTATTCTGTCACAACCTTCACGAGTGACGGACCAAGATGCAGCGATGCTTCCAGTATACATATTTATTTATTCGAACGTAACTGGTAAAAATAACAAAAACAAACCGAATATCGTAACATGCGAACATAGACGTAAACTAAAACTATGACACAAACAATAACCCACCAAACCCTAGTGCAAAACCACAAACATATATATTGTTCCCAATTAGAGGTAACGACACTCAGCTGCCTCTAATTGGGAACCATTTACCCAACATAGAAATAGAACACCTAGAACAGAAAAACCCTACACCAAAAACGAAACTAAACACGCCAGCCTGTAAAACTCAGGCCTGGACGTGACACAATGGTCCTAATGTATAGAAACTGACACAAGAGAGCATCTGTAATAGGCTTACTGTAAAGTCTGTCAAGTAATGTCTGCCTGTCTGACCTGTCTGCATTCTCAGCTGTACAGTGTAGGCTACGTCTCTGGGGAAGCCATTGTGAGTCCAGCCCCTTGACAGTAAAATGTTATTATTACCTGTGATTGGGATGTTTGGGAAGAACCTTAAAACTCAGCTCTCAACAGTGTGCCATCAGCTCTACTCGTCACTTCTCCATCACATTGATGTAAACAGGCTTTAACCTCTCAGGGATTGCTGGGGCGCCACCAGATGAAATGTAAGGCGCCAAATTAAAAATCCAAAAGTTGAATTATTAAACATCCACCAATATACAAGTGTTCCATACTCATCAAAAGCTCTGTTTCTTGGCAATATCACAGCGTTGTCAGATGTCAAAAAGGCTTTACGGCGAAAGCAGCACATTTCATTGTTTGAGGCTAGCACCTCACATATTTTTCCAATAGCCATGTATCGATTAGCCATCATGGCACACACATAACAGCGAAAACAAATCAATTACCTGTTGAAGAACTTCTGCTGAGGTCATCCTAAGTGTCCAACGAAGACAATCCATGGTTCTTTTGTTAGAAAAAGTAATGTATTTTATCCATAAATCTCCATTTGGTTCGCGCGTTATAATCAGAAACGACAGCCTCCACTCCTCCATTGAAACGTGACGCAAACTCGTTCATATTATACCTATAAACTTGTCCAAGAACAATCAAACATAGTTTTAAATGTATCCTTAGGAACACTTTTACGTATATTTACTATTATAAATCAACCGGAATATAAACTGATGATAAAGACGGTAAAAAAGACACTGCGTGCCTTGTCGGGAGCGCGCGCTAGGTACTGTTTACATAAAAAGGTCACTTCCTGGTTTGCTCTTATTCTTTGGTCTAAAGCATCCAAATTGAAAATGTACACTGTCTCGAGACTGTTGACATCTAAAGGAAGCGATGGGTACTGCATTCATATGCCCTTATATGGTCATTTTCATGAGGGAGGGGTTCCAAATGAGCAATGTGTCAAAATCACTTTTTCCAGGACAGAAATTCCTCGGGGTTTCGCCTGCCATATGCGTTCTGTTTCACTCACAGACAAATGGTTAACAATTTTGGAAAATTCAGAGTGTTTCCTATCCAATGGTACTAAATATGTGCATATCCTATTTTCTGGGCCTGAATGGGAGGCATTTTACTTTGGGCACGCCAGGCTCTCCAAAACCGACCCCTCAGCTGCCACTCCCTAACAAGTTAACACTTCCCAAACATTTACAGTGTGGTTTATTAGCATGTAGTGATTCCCTGTAGGCCATTCCCTCTCTGATCAGCACTGCGGGGTTGAGAGGGCAGCATCTGTATCAAATGCTTTTGGAGGAGTGGAAAACATGAGGATGGGGGGATTCTCTCCCCTCCTTTCTGGTTTATCATGCTAATTCAGACTGTAATTAAGCATCTGTTTAACAAGCTATTATTGGAGGTCCTCTAGTGTTTCTGAACAGATGTTCAGACATCATTGGGACGATATGACTTTATCTCTAATGGAACTGAAGCACCGTAGTGTTTGCTGTGTATGGTCATGCATAGCACAGCATTCATACATCATCTGATCATCTATGAACCTATAGAAATGATTCTCTAGGATGGAAATATGTGTTGACAGTCTGTCAAGATAGAGTGGCAATCTGAAAATTGAAAACTAAGACTCAGTCTAATGAACACAAATCTCATTGTGATCATGATGGATTTGTTATGAGAGAATCACAAAGTTTGTGATTTCACTTTTGAATCCATAAGCCTAATAAGTGGGGGGTTGGGATCAAAGCAGAAGACGAACTGCAAGGAATATGGATCATTAAAATCTTCTTCTTCTAAATAGAAAACAGCTACATGTATTGATCGTTCTCTACTGATAGCCAGAGTCAAATGGAATCCTTTAGTCTTACTACTGAGAAATGTTTTTATCTTATTTTCACTCTATGGGTGAAAATCCAAACCTCCCTTTTTAAACATACAAAACAGCATATTCCAGTTATCGGTGGAACTCATTTTCTGTGTTAATTACATTGCCGAGATGAAATAGTATTGCGTCCTGGGACTCAGAAAAGGCCGGTGGAAAAACTCCCATTACAATTAGATGTATGCACAGCCTTCTTTTGAATTCCAGGCAGGTTTTCTGTTGGTGAAATTTCTGATGATCTGAGACGGACCGAGCGTGCATTGGGTGCTAATGTGCCAGACGGAACATTGGAGCGCCGGAGTGCCAGGCGGGCAACCGCAGAGAACTCTGGGCAATAAAGCTGCAGATGAGTGTGTGTGTGTGCATGAGTTTGTGTGTGCCTGCGCATGTCTGAGTTAGTATGTCCTCACTCACAGCTGTTCCTTGTCTCTCCTCTCTGTCTAATGTGTTCTTCCTGACAGACCTCCTCTTTAGTGCAGATGTCTGGTGCAGACAGGCCAGGGCCTGGGGGTGTAGCCCAGGTTTGGCTGGAGGTTACCCAGGTTAGAGTGCCCTTTGGCTTGGCTATCCTATCACCCCTTTCCAGGCCTGGATGATGGATGGGTCTGGATGGAGGTCAGGACAGGAAGTTGTCCCTGTTCTATCTTCTCCTCCTCTATAACTGGACATTGATTCCTGGAATTCCCTTCTTCCTTAAAGTAAACAACAGGTGCAGCAGAAGTCCTTCAGTGGACAAGATGGCCACAGGCTGGAGTTCAATCGAATCTGGCAATGCTAAGTTTACCCAGCAATGTACTACTGCCTGCACACACACATGCTTCTTGTTCTGAAAACTGTGGAAGCCTTGACCAGGGGAAAAATAACTACTGTGTAAATACAGGAATGCGGGTTTGATTCGATTGGGCCCACGGTTCTGGGAGCATTCATGTCTTTCAGATGAGCGGCTTTAATACCGCCTGTTTTTTACTGTCCCTAGTGCCTCTCCATGTGATCAAGTCATTTTCCAAACAGGAAACGTAAAACTTAAGGAGGGACAACAGTGCTTTCCGTTAGGAGATGGGTCTCTGTCTGCACTGACTCATAAAGTACAGGCTGAGAGTCTGAGGAGGTTGACTGGATTTGATTTCAAGGATCCCCAGATCCGGGGGAGCCGTGGACATAAAGTGGCAGATTTGTTTTGAAACAGCAGGACAGCTCAACGCAATTTTTTTTTACCTACTGTCCATGTACACTCCAGGTCAGAAAGATAGCTTCAAGCCCTCAATGGGACATTGTTGTGTAGTACTGATATACTGAAAGCTGTGTGCATTTTGGGACCACCAACAAGCAAGAATCCCAATTGTGTGTCTACTGTATGTGTGTGCTGTGAGTCTGTTTGTAGTTTGTTTTGTGAAGTGCTAATCCATAACAGTTCCATAGGCTACACACACACACACACACACACACACACACACACACACACACACACACACACACACACACACACACACACACACACACACACACACACACACTGAATGGAGTAAATACCATCACATGCCAGGATCGTTTTCCCTTGGTAACTAAAAACATATGTGCAGACAGACCAGCTTTGACACATACAGCAAGGTCTGTTTTCCTACATCCATTCATTCTCTTATGTCTCTTCAGCACTCAGCCTAACTGTGCTTGCACACGCACACTCACTCACACACACAAACACACACCACAGAGTGATTAGCCCCAGAGAGCATAGGGAGAGCCCTTTACCCAGGGTACACCACAGTCTGCCCAGCCACCACTCTGGAAAATCATACTAATGCTGGAACAGAATTGTATGTGTTGTGTCTGTTTTTGCACA
This sequence comes from Brachymystax lenok tsinlingensis, assembly GCA_030435695.1. Classification (NCBI taxonomy): domain Eukaryota; kingdom Metazoa; phylum Chordata; class Actinopteri; order Salmoniformes; family Salmonidae; genus Brachymystax; species Brachymystax lenok. The sequence goes on along the minus strand of CM059807.1, from coordinate 22,881,936 downwards.
CTCACTTGCCTGTGTGTGTGTGTCTGTTTGTGTCATATACTCCACTGCCCAAAAGCGTTAAATACAAAGCACTATTACTTAAAGTACAGTCTACCTGGCCTGATGACTCCTTGATGTCCCGAGTCCACCTGGCCGTGCTGCTTCTCCAGTTTTTAGCTGTTCTGCCTGTTTTATGAGCATTTTAAAATCTTGTCCATGTTCTGTTATAATCTGCACCCGGTACAGCCAGAAGAGGACTGGCCACCCCTCACAGCCTGGTTCCTCTCTAGGTTTCTTCCTAGGTTTTGGCCTTTCTAGGGAGTTTTTCCTAGCCACCGTGCTTTTACACCTGCATTGCTTGCTGTTTGGGGTTTTAGGCTGGGTTTCTGTACAGCACTCTGTGACATCAGCTGATGTAAGGGGGGCTTTATAAATAAATTTGATTTGATTTTGATTTGATTTGAACTAACAAGCTGAGAACATGGACAACACGACAACTAACAAGCTGAGAACATGGACAACACGACAACGAACAAGCTGAGAACATGGACAACACGACAACTAACAAGCTGAAAACATGGACAACACGACAACATCCTCTCTTTCTGTCCAAAAATGATGCAGAAAAGTTAATCCATGCGTTTGTAACTTCTAGGTTAGACTACTGCAATGCTTTACTTTCCGGCTACCCAGGTAAAGCACTAAATAAACTTCAGTTAGTGCTAAACACGGCTGCTAGAATCTTGACTAGAACCCCAAAATTTGATCATATTACTCCAGTACTAGCCTCTCTACACTGGCTTCCTGTTAAGGCAAGGGCTGATTTCAAGGTTTTACTGCTAACCTACAAAGCATTACATGGGCTTGCTCCTACCTATCTTTCCGATTTGGTCCTGCCGTACATACCTACACGTACGCTACGGTCACAAGACGCAGGCCTCCTTACTGTCCCTAGAATTTCTAAGCAAACAGCTGGAGGCAGGGCTTTTTCCTATAGAGCTCCATTTTTATGGAATAGTCTGCCTATCCATGTGAGAGACGCAGACTCGGTCTCAACCTTTAAGTCTTTATTGAAGACTCATCTCTTCAGTAGGTCCTATGACTGAGTGTAGTCTGGCCCAGGAGTGTGAAGGTGAACGGAAAGGCACTGGAGCCACGAACCACCCTTGCTGTCTTTGCCTGGCCAGTTCCCCTCCACTGGGATTCTCTGCCTCTAACCCTATTACAGGGGCTGAGTCACTGGCTTACTGGTGCCGTGGCGGAGATCTTGTGGGCTATACTCGGCCTTGTCTCAGGATGGTAAGTTGGTGGTTGAAGATATCCCTCTAGTAGTGTGGGGGCTGTGCTTCGGCAGAGTGGGTGGGGTTATATCCTGCCTGTTTGGCCCTGTCAGGGGGTATCGTCGGACGGGGCCACAGTGTCTCCCGACCCCTCCTGTCTCAGCCCCCAGTATTTATGCTGCAGTAGTTTATGTGTCGGGGGGCTAGGGTCCGTCTGTTATATCTGGAGTATTTCTTCTCTTATCTGGTGTCCTGTGCGAATTTAAGTATGCTCTCTCCAATTATCTCTCTCTTTCTTTCTTTTTCTTCTTCTCTCTCTCTCTCTCTCTCTCTCTCGGAGGACCTGAGCATTAGGACCATTCCTCAAGGCCTACCTGGCCTGATGACTCCTTGATGTCCCGAGTCCACCTGGCCGTGCTGCTTCTCCAGTTTCAACTGTTCTGCCTGTTTTATGAACATTTTAAAATCTTGTCCATGTTCTGTTATAATCTGCACCCGGCACAGCCAGAAGAGGACTGGCCACCCCTCACAGCCTGGTTCCTCTCTAGGTTTCTTCCTAGGTTTTGGCCTTTCTAGGGAGTTTTTCCTAGCCACCGTGCTTTTACACCTGCATTGCTTTCTGTTTGGGGTTTTAGGCTGGGTTTCTGTACAGCACTCTGTGACATCAGCTGGTGTAAGGGGGGCTTTATAAATAAATTTGATTTGATTTTGATTTGATTTGAACTAACAAGCTGAGAACATGGACAATACGACAACTAACAAGCTGAGAACATGGACAACACGACAACTAACAAGCTGAGAACATGGACAACACGACAACTAACAAGCTGAGAACATGGACAACACGACAACTAACAAGCTGAGAACATGGACAACACGACAACTAACAAGCTGAGAACATGGACAACACGACAACTAACAAGCTGAGAACATGGACAACACGACAACTAACAAGCTGAGAACATGGACAACACGACAACTAACAAGCTGAGAACATGGACAACACGACAACTTTTTTATACAAGCGAAGTATAACAAAGTACTGAAATATGTCTTTATATTAGTCTTACATAAGCCCCATTTCCTCTTCAAAGTGTATTCGCCATGTGCACAGGTGTAAAAGTACAGTGAAATTCTTACTTGAGAGTTCTTTCCCAACAACGCCATATAAATTATTTATCAACATCCTGAAAATACCAGACAAATATAAAGCGTTTCCATTTCATAAAATAATTCAAACTTTGACCCTCTTGCTGAAAGTGTCCTCTCTGCTAGGTGACCCGTTAGGTGATAAATGCCAATATTCAGGTGCAATGGCAGTCTCCTCTCCTATTGGAGTTGGTTGTACACCTGGGGTGTATTCATTTGTCTGATTCTTTTTGCAAAATATTTTGCAACGGTGACCATTTACTCCAAACTGAAAATGTTTTGCAACAAAAACAAGAGTTTCTGTTGGAAAAATGTAGATAGATCCATCCCTTTTCATTCTGTTCGCTCTGTTTGCTTCCGTTTGCTTCTTAGAGTAAACTGTAAATGGTTTCTGTTTCAAAACGCTTTTCAGCAGACTAAATGTTTTGCAATGGAATACGACTAATGAATATACCCCTGTCGTGAGGATGAGCTGGGGGGGATGCAAATGTTTGGAGAGAGTTAATATAACTGTACAGTCGTGGCCAAAGGTTTTGAGAATGACACAAATATTAATTTCCACAAAGTTTGCTGCTTCAGTGTCTTTAGATATTTTTGTCAGATGTTACTATGGAATACTGAAGTATAATTACAAGCCTTTCATAAGTGTCAAAGGCTTTAATTGACAATTACATGAAGTTGATGCAAATAGTCAATATTTGCAGTGTTGACCCTTCTTTTTCAAGACCTCTGCAATCCGCCCTGGAATGCTGTCAATTAACTTCTGGGCCACATTCTGACTGATGGCAGCCCATTCTTGCATAATCAATGCTTGGAGTTTGTCCGAATTTGTGGGTTTTTGTTTGTCCACCCGCCTCTTGAGGATTGACCACAAGTTCTCAATGGGATTATTGTGAGTGAGCCCACTCCCTTGGCTGAGAAGCAACCCCACACATGAATGGTCTCAGGATGCTTTACTGTTGGCATGACACAGGACTGATGGTAGCGCTCACCTTGTCTTCTCTGGACAAGCTTTTTTCCGGATGCCCCAAATAATCGGAAAGGGGATTCATCTGAGAAAATGACTTTACCCCAGTCCTCAGCAGTCCAATCCCTGTACCTTTTGCAGAATATCAGTTCAAATCAAATCAAATTTTATTTGTCACATACACATGGTTAGCAGATGTTAATGTGAGTGTAGCGAAATGCTTGTGCTTCTAGTTCCGACCATGCAGTAGTATCTAACAAGTAATCTAACAAATTCACAACAACTACCTTATACACACAAGAGTAAAGGAATGAATACGAGTATGTACATATAAATATATGGATGAGCGATGGCTGACCGGCATAGGCAAGATGCAGTAGATGGTATGGAGTACAGTATATACACATATATATATATGAGATGAGTAATGTAGGATATGTAAACATTATATAAATGGCATTGTTTAAAGTGGCTAGTGATACATTATTTCATCCAGTTATAATTATTAAAGTGGCTAGAGATTTGGGTCGATGGCCGAACGGCATAGGCAAGATACAGTAGATGGTTTAGAGTACAGTGTATACATTTGATATGAGTATGTCGGATACGTAAACATTATATACAAAATTGTTTAAAGTGGCTAGTGATACATTTGTTACATCCAATTCCTATGTTTAAAGTGGCTAGAGATTTAAGTCAGTATGTTGGCAGCAGCCACTCAATGTTAATGATGGCTGTTTAACAGTCTGATGGCCTTGAGGTAGAAGCTGTTTTTCAGTCTCTCGGTCCCAGCTTTGATGCACCTGTACTGACCTCGCCTTCTGGATGATAGCGGGGTGAACAGGCAGTGGCTCGGTGGTTGTTGTCCTTGATGATCTTTTTTTGGCCTTCCTGTGACATCGGGTGGTGTAGGTGTCCTGGAGGGCAGGTAGGTTTCCCGGTGATGCGCTGTGCAGTCCTCACTACCCTCTGGAGAGCCTTACGGTTGTGGGCGGAGCAGTTGCCGTACCAGGCGGTGATACAGCCCGACAGGATGCTCTCGATAGTGCATCTGTAAAAGTTTGTGAGTGATTTTGGTGACAAGCCGAATTTCTTCAGCCTCCTGAGGTTGAAGAGGCGCTGTTGCGCCTTCTTCACCACGCTGTCTGTGTGGGTGGACCAATTCAGTTTGTCCGTGATGTGTACACCGAGGAACTTAAAACTTTCCACCCTCTCCACTACTGTCCCCTCGATGTGGATAGGGGTGCTCCCTCTCCTGTTTCCTGAAGTCCACGATCATCTCCTTTGTTTTGCTGACATTGAGTGAGAGGTTATTTTCCTGACACCACACTCCGAGGGCCCTCACCTCCTCTCTGTAGGCCGTCTCGTCGTTGTTGGTAATCAAGCCTACCACTGTAGTGTCGTCAGCAAACTTGATGATTGAGTTGGATGCGTGCTTGGCCACGCAGTCATGGGTAAACAGGGAGTACAGGAGAGGGCTGAGAACGCACCCTTGTGGGGCCCCAGTGTTGAGGATCAGCGGAGTGGAGATGTTGTTTCCTACCCTCACCACCTGGGACCGGCCCGTCAGGAAGTCCAGGACCCAGTTGCACAGGGCTGGAGTCGAGACCCAGGGTCTCGAGCTTAATGACGAGCTTGGAGGGAACTATGGTGTTAAATGCTGAGCTGTAGTCGATGAACAGCATTCTTACATAAGTATTCCTCTTGTCCAGATGGGTTAGGGCAGTATGCAGTGTGATTGCGATTGCGTCGTCTGTGGACCTATTGGGACGGTAAGAAAATTGGAGTGGGTCCAGGGTGTCTGGCAGGATGGAGGTGATATGATCCTTGACTAATCTCTCAAAGCACTTCATGATGACAGAAGTGAGTGCTACAGGGCGATAGTCATTTAGCTCAGTTACCTTAGCTTTCTTGGGAACAGGAACAATGGTGGCCCTCTTGAAGCATGTGGGAACAGCAGACTGGGATAGGGACTGATTGAATATGTCCGTGAACACACCAGCCAGCTGGTCTGCGCATGCTCTGAGGACACGGCCAGGGATGCCATCTGGGCCGGCAGCCTTGCGAGGGTTAACACATTTAAATGTATTTCTCACATTGGCTGCGGTGAAGGTGAGCCCGCAGGTTTTGGTAGCGGGCAGTGTCGGTGGCACTGCATTGTCCTCAAAGCGAGCAAAGAAGTTGTTTAGTTGGTCTGGGAGCAGGGCGTCATGGTCCATAGCGGGGCTGGTTTTCTTTTTGTAGTCCGTGATTGACTGTAGACCCTGACACATTCCTCTTGTGTCTGAGCCGTTGAATTGTGACTCTACTTTGTCTCTATATTGACGCTAGCTTGTTTGATTGCCTTGCGGAGGGAATAGCTACACTGTTTGTATTCAGTCATGTTTCCGGTAGCCTTACCCTGGTTAAAAGCAGTGGTTCGCGCTTTCAGTTTCTTGCGAATGCTGCCATCAATCCACGGTTTCTGGTTGGGGAAGGTTTTAATATTTGCTATGGGTACAACATCACCAATGCACTTGCTAATAAACTCGCTCACCGAATCAGCATATACATCAATGTTGTTGTCAGATGCTATCCGGAACATATCCCAGTCCACGTGCTCGAAGCAATCTTGCAGCATGGAATCAGATTGGTCGGACCAGCGTTGAACAGACCTGAGAACGGGCATTTCCTGTTTTAGTTTCTGTTTGCTGGGAGCAACAAAATGGAGTCATGGTCAGACTTGCCGAAAGGAGGGCGGAGAATAGCCTTGTATGCATCACGGAAGTTGGAATAACAGTGGTCCAGGATTTTACCAGCCCGGGTGGCACATTCGATATGCTGGTAAAATTTCGGGAGCCTTGTTCTTAAATTAGCCTTATTAAAATCCCCAGCCACAATAAATGCAGCCTCAGGATATGTGGTTTCCAGTTTACATAGAGTCCGATGAATTTCTTTCAGTGCCGTCGATGTATCAGCTTAAGGGGGGATGTACACGGCTGTGATTATAATCGAGGAGAATTCTCTTGGTAGATAATGCGGTCTGCATTTGATTGTAATGAATTCTATGTCAGGTGAACAAAAGGACTTGAGTTCCTGTATGTTGTTATGATCACACCACGCCTCGTTAATCATAAGACACACACCCCACCCTTCTTCTTACCAGATAGAAGTTTGTTTCTGTCGGCGCGATGCGTGGAGAAACCAGGTGGCTGTACCGACTCCGATAACGTGTCCTGAGTGAGCCATGTTTCCGTGAAGCAAAGAACGTTGCAGTCTCGGATGTCTCTCTGAAAGGCAACCCTCGATCGGATTTCGTCTACTTTGTTGTCAAGAGACTGTACATTGGCGATTAAAATACTCGGGAGAGGTGCACGATGCGCCCGTCGACGTAGCTTGACCAAAAGACCGGCGCGTTTCCCTCTTCTCCGGCGCCGCCGTTGCTTTGAGTAGCCGGGTGCTATCCAGTCTATTGTTGTGTTTGGGTTAGCAAACCGAGAATCCTCTTTGGGAAAGTCGTATTCCTGGTCGTAATGTTGGTAAGTTGACGTTGCTCTTATATCCAATAGTTCCTCCCGGTTGTATGTAATAAAACTTAATATTTCCCGGGGTAATAATGTAAGAAGTAATACATAAAAAAACAAAATACTGCATGGTTTCCTGAGAACGTGAAGCGAGGCTGCCATCTCTGTCGGCGCCGGAAGTTGTTCTCTGATGTTTGTCCCTGATGTTTTTCCTGGAGAGAAGTGGCTTCTTTGCTGCCCTTCTTGACACCTGGCCATCCTCCAAAAGTCTTTGCCTCACTGTGCGTGCAGATGCACTCACACCAGCCTGCTGCCATTCCTGAGCAAGCTCTTTACTGGTGGTGCCCCGATCCCGCAGCTGAATCAACTTTAGGAGACGGTCCTGGCGCTTGCTGGACTTCCTTGGGCGCCCTGAAGCCTTCTTCACAACAATTGAACCGCTCTCCTTGAAGTTCTTGATGATCCGATAAATGGTTGATTTAGGTACAAGCTTAAGGGCAGCAATATCCTTTCCTGTGAAGCCCTTTTTGTGCAAAGCAATGATGACGGCACGTGTTTCCTTGCAGGTAACAACGGTTGACAGAGGAAGAACAATGATTTCAAGCACCACCCTCCTTTTGAAGCTTCCAGTCTGTTATTCGAACTCAATCAGCATAACAGATTGATCTCCAGCCTTGTCCTCGTCAACACTCACACCTGTGTTAACGAGAGAATCACTGACATGATGTCAGCTGGTCCTTTTGTGGCAGGGCTGAAATGCAGTGGAAATGTTTTTGGGGGATTCAGTTCATTTGCATGGCAAAGAGGGACTTTGCAATTAATTTCAATTCATCTGATCACTCTTCATGACATTCTGGAGTATATGCAAGTTGCCATCAAACAAACTGAGGCAGCAGACTTTGTGAAAATTAATATTTGTGTCATTCTCAAAACATTTGGCCACGACTGTAGTAGTTAACATAGTCAAGGTTCCTGATAGCCATTCTAGCACAGATGAGATTTCAAATGTTCATAAACGCATGCAAAAAAAAACATAACCGCTATTTCAAACATGCATCTATGGTTGGGACTTTTGCCCATGTATTAGCAGCGAAGATAAAAACTTTGCAATACTTCCATAGAAGTGTGTCATGTCATTGTTCCAAGGTGTAACTGCATGGGAGATTCTCAATTGGTTTTGCTCGACTCCTCGCGTCCTCTCCAAGTCCTCTCCTTGCCTCCTTTTGAAAAAGGTTGACGGTAACCAAATAGAGGATGCGAGGAGAGGAAACGTTGGGGGAAAACGTGTTGGAAAAATGCTCTTGTATGAAATGACTCCTTCTCCACTAGCGCATCATCAGGCAAAAGACATTTACAGAGGAGGAATCCCAAAATGCATGTGTAAAGTTTCACAAACCGGCTCGGAAGTCCGTAACAAAAAGGGAGACAATGTGGAGATAAGGAATAACAAAAATATATTTATTAACTGAAGAAACCTAAATACAATTAACAATGGTGTGTGTAATCAGTACTCAGTAAGTGAGTGGTTGCGTGCATAGATGTGATCATGAGGGGTGTTGAAAGGTGCCAAAGCCAGCAAACAGGCCACAGAAATGCCACAACCAAAATCCAATCGTGTGTCTGCATGGAGAGAGTCTCCTCAACGAATGGGGAAAATCTTTATTTATCCCGGGACACACCCGAGCCCAGGTGTGTCCCATTTCGCTGACAACCCTCCCATCTCCGGCCACCGACATTCTATTAAGGAAAACAAGAGCAAAGAGAAAGAAATCATCAGACAGAGTGGGAGAGTCGTCACAAAAGTGATAGAAAGAAATGTTGCTAATTGTGTGACACATTTTATATATAAAAGGATAAGTGGCTTATCGTTTTTAAATGTTTGCATGCTTTTATCCTAAGCTCTCCATACTGTGCATTCCACACTTCCTGGTCACCTGTGTGCCTAGACATGCGACCACCAGTGACCCATGACCCAACATAGAGTGCCCTCTAGTGTACAAATTATGTGGTAAATACAAAGACAAAGATAAACTATAAATGACAACAACCACATACAGTGCCTTCCACATTTTGTACCACATTTTGCTGTTACAGCCTAAATTCAAAATATATTTCTCTCACCCATCTACACACAATACCCCATATGATAGTGAAAGCATGTTTTTAGAAATATTAGCAAATTAGTTGAAAATGAAATACAGAAATATGACATTTACATAAATATTCACACCTCAATACAATACATGTTAGAATCACCTTTGACAGTTGTAATCACTTTCTGGGTAAGACTAAGAGCTTTGCACATCTGGATTGTACAATATTTGCACATTATAATTGTTTTAATTATTGCCATAGATTTTCAAACCGATTTAAGTCAAAACTGTACCTAGGCCACTGAGGAACATTTAATATTGTCTTTGTAAGCAACTCCAGTGTATATTTGGCCTTGAGTTTTAGGTTATTGTCCTGCTGAAAGGTGATTTTGTCTCCCAGTGTTTGTTGGAAAGCAGACCAGGTTTTCCCTCTAGGATTTTGCTTGTACTTAGCTCTTGTCCTTTTCTTTTTATCTTGAAAACTCCCCAGTCCTTGCCAATGACAAGCATACTCATAACATGATGCAGCCACCACCATGATTGAACATATGAAGAGTGGTACTCAGTGATGTGTTGGATTTGCTCCTAACATAACACTTTGTATTCAGGACATAAAGTTAATTTCTTTGTCACATTTCTTGCAGTTTCACTTTAGTTCCTTATTGCAAACAGGATTGAATATTTGTATTCTGTACAGGCTTCCTGCTTTTAACGCTGACATTTTGGTTAGTATTGTGGAATAACTATAATGTTGTTCATCCAGCCTCAGTTTTCTCTTATCACAGCCATTAAACTGTACCTGTTTTAAAGTCACCATTAGCCTCATGAAATCGCTGAGCGGTTTCCTTCCCCTCTGGCTACTGAGTTAGGAAGGACGCCTGTATCTGTGTAGTGACTGGGTGTAATGATACACCATCCAAAGTGTAATTAATAACTTCACCATGCTCAAAGGGATATTCAATGTCTGCTTTTTTTTTTACCCTTCGACTAGTAAGTGCCGTTCTTTGCGAGTCATTGAAAAACCTCCCTGGGATTTGTGGTTGAATCTGTGTTTGAAATCCACTGCTCGACTGAGGGACCTTACAGACAATTGTATGAGTAGGGTACAGAGATGAGGTAATCATTCAGCACATTATGACTACTGAACTTATTTAGTCTTGCCATAACAAAGGGGTTGAATACCTATTGACTCAAGACATTTCAGCTTTTCATTTTAAATGAATATCAAAGCATTTAAAAAAAATGTATTACACTTTGAAATTATGGGGTATTGTGTGTAGGCCAGTGACACAAAATTCAATCCATTTTAAAATTCAGGCTGTAACACAACTAAATGTGAAAAAGGTCAAGGGGTGTGAATACTTTCTGAAGGCACTGTAAGTAGGCCAAAATGGCTCTTACACAACATAAATGTTACATTTACTCTAGAGTTGGTACAGCTCGGGATTTTATACAGAAAAACATGTAAATCTGATCAATGTTTGGAAACCAAATTAGTCATTGAAGAGCCTTACCTCTATCCTTCCATTTGTTATATGTGATTTTTCTGAATGTTGTGTCGTGCAGATGTACAAAATGAACTGACCTTGACCATCAAACATTGAGAACTTCTAAGCTATTGAACAACTTCTTACAATACAATTGAACAGACTCAACTCATGTTCACACCACAAAAGTTACATTTTCTGAAACATATTTTTTACAGGGACTTAATCACTGGGTATGAACGGTGTGTCCCTCAGGCTTGTTGTCTGGCTAAAGAAGAGTGAGTTGGTGTCTTCTGTTGTGTCAGTGCGTTCACGCCTCGCTGCTCCTGTTAAAAGTGAGAGTGTTGCTCTGCTCCTCTTCGAGGTCTTTGGAAGGTGAACGGTAATTGCTGAGGGAGGATTTAGCCCGACGAGTTTACCAAGGTAACTGTCTATACAACAGAGGTATAGAACGTTAGTAGCATGTTATTCAAACTTCAGACATGACCAGTGCGTGGTTGAAGATTATAGTGTGTGTGTGTGTGCGCGTATGTGTGTGCCTCACTCTCATTAGCAGTAGTGTTATCGCTGTGGTTATGACATCTTAGCAACAGTATGGGCTTTTACAGCTGGACCGCAGAGAGCGGGCAAACCTCAAACCACGTCGCCCCATTTAATGTTCAGATTCTTTCACCCTGACTACATGATGCAATAGGCTTTTCAGGAAACTCCAAACAGCCTTTCCCCAATTGTTTCGCTATCACGTTGCAGTGGCACTGGATAAAATGAACAGGCTTTGTCTGGGGAGACACACACACACACTTAGGTCTACTGGTGGAAAACTAGGGTGTGTGTGTGTGTGTGTGTGTGTGTGTGTGTAAGAGAGAGATGGAGGAATAGTTGACGAGGGAGATGGTAGAGAGAGAGCGAGAGAGAGACGTAGTGAAGATCAGTAGAAAATGACATAGAGGCCTAGTTGTTGGGTCTTTCGACAGAGCTTGTTTCTAGCAGAGCCCTCACCAGCATGGTTTAAGGAGAATAACGTGTTATCAATGGATCTCCACCAGATTAAGGTTGCCAACTGTTCTCTCTGTGGCTTCCTGTTTTGCTGTAGGAATTCTTTGGGTGAGTGCTAAGGCACAGAACTGCACAAATCCGACAGGGTTAACCCTTTCATTGCCTCTTTTTCAATTATGACATTTGTTTCACTGTTTTAAAACTATATCTTATGAAGTCTATCTCTATGGAAAAAGTCTCCCAACATACACTGAGTATACAAAACATTACGAACACCTGCTCTTTCCATGACATAGACGGACCAGGTGAATCCAGGTGAAAGCTATGATCCCTTATTGATGTCACTTGTTAAATCCACGTCAATCAGTGTAGATGAAGGGTAGGAGACAGGTTAAAGAAGCACTTTTAAGCCTTGAGACAATTGAGACATGGATTGTGTATGTGTGCCATTCAGAGGGTGAACGGGAAAGACAACATATTTAAGTGCCTTTAAACAGGGTGTGGTAGTAGGTGCCAGGCGCACCGGTTTGTGTCAAGAACTGCAACGCTGCTGGGTTTTTCACTCTCAACAGTTTTCCGTGTGCATCAAGGACTGTCCACCGCCCAAAGGACATCCAGCCAACTTGACTCAACTGTGGGAAGCATCGGAGTCAACATGGAGCCAGCATCCCTGTGGAACATTTTCTACACCTTGTAGAGTCCATGCCCTGACAAATTGAGGCTGTTCTGAGGGCAAAAGGGGGGGTGGGGAGGACTCAATATTAGGAAGGTGTTCTTAATGTTTGGTATACTCAGTATATGCAGTATCTACTTATTTTACACAGCACCTCATCTCCAATCGTTGAGCACAGCCAACTAGGCACACCATGTAATATCAACGTGGATAATTGGGTAGTATTTGGTTGAGACGTTGATTAATGAGAATACAAGCTATTTTCACCCAATCAAAAAGACAGCCAAAAGTTTGTTGAATTTTCAACATGTTAATCACTATGCTTTCAACCATCTAAAAGCACAACCAAATTCCAATTGAAAAACAATGTCAGATGTTTGGTTTAATTGTAACCCAACCATTTAAAAGGACAGCATTTATACAACAGATGTGTTATCATTGTGCTTCATCTAATAGCAGAACCAAATGACCTGAATTGCAGTTGAGATGACATTCACATTTCACTGCAGTGGGCTAAATCTGGGTCACACAGAGTGATTCTTGGTAGTCTTAATCAAATCTACTTTGAAACAAAAGTATACACCTCACAGGTAGCCTGGTGGGTAGGAGTGTTGGGCCAGTAACTGAAAGGTTGCTGGATTGAATCCCTGAGCTAACAAGGTGAAAATCTGTCGTTCTGCTCCTGAGCAAGGCAGTTAACCCACTGTTCCCCAGGTGCTGATGATGTGGATGTCGATTAAGGTAGCCCCCTGCACCTCTCTGATTCAGAGGGGTTGGGTTAAATGTGTAAGACACATTTCAGCTGAATGCATTCAGTTGTACAACTGACTAGGTATCCCCATTTCCTTATAGAGTGGACATTTACGAGTGGGAGATACAGACTAACAACATGAAACATGGACAAATAGATACAACTGAGTGTTTATATTTATTTAACTTTGCGCCATTGTTTTCCCACCAAAGAAGTGATGACACTTCCTGAATGTGGTGTCATTTTAGAAAGGGGTTGTTTTCTTAAAGGAGAATTACAACAAACTAACCGGGGGGAAAGTGATATCAGGGATACACAGAAATACTTAAATAAAATAATAAATACAATAATAATTTAAACAAATATATTGATGAGGGAAGATTTAACTAGGACTATAAAATAACATTTTATTTTTCATTATTTAATGGCTTATATTTCTCGTGGAAATTGATGAATAACACCCGGGACATCCACAGAAACAAAAGTGTTCAAAATGCATAACATTCCCTTTCAAGATCCATATGTTTGTGTTTTTAAGGTAACCTGACATATTTAAAGCCTTTTGGAATCCACATTTTACAATATTTTACAATAAATAAGAAGTGACATTCCCTGGGGACAGAAAAGGAACCGCACAGTAATTGATATGTACATCTAAGTTAAAGAATAGGACTAAATCAAATCAAACTTTAAATGCACTTTAAAAAAGTTTGATTTGATTTAGTCCTATTTTTCAACTTAGATTTTTGGTTGAGATGGATACGTGAATCCAACATATCAATTCATTGAAGAAGTGGAGCTCTCTCTGCAATCATTCTCACGATAGCACATTGGTAATAGCCAGTGACGTATATCATAGTTAAGCATGGCTGGGCTTAGTTAAAACCCTGGATGGTAGACCAAATGAATAGTTGTAGATTGATAAGTTCTCCAGTAGGAGGTGCTGCCCAGACAATTTTTCTTTCTGATAGTGGATATAACATTGAAGATCTGACGTTGTTTTAAAGGTACTAATTCAACATATTTTATACAAGATTTGTCTATGTTGAAATTTGGTTACCATGATGACATAATCCTGTGGTTGCAATGTCACCCTCAAAACAATAGTTGACGTTGATTACGTTTTTCAAATCCAATGTATTTTCCACGTAGATTCCTAGTCACAATACGTTGACAAATTATGTAGAAACAACGCTGATTCAACCAGTTTGTGCCCAGTGGGAGACTTGTCTTCTTCTGGAAAATTTCACAATTCTCAATGAAATTATAGGGAACATATGAGTAGGCCTACTTGTAGTTATTTACAGTTGCTTTGAACCTCTCCCTCTTCTCTGCCTGGTTTCCCTTTTCCCCTTCTTTTCTCTCTCACTCCTCCCTGTGCTATATCTTTCCTCTTCATCCCACTCATTCTTTCCCCATTTCCCCCTCTCCTTCTCTCATTCAGCCCTCCATCTGAGTTGCAAATGGCAGCAATGCACTACCAGAGGAGATCCTCAATGTCACCAGGCCTGACCCTGTCGATTAACAAGAGGAGAGAGGCAGTACGGAGAAACAAGAAATCAATAATTCAGCTTATCCTCTTTGGTTTCTTACTTTGCTTTTCATTTAGACATTTCTGAATGAGCTCTTTATGCCTGTGTTGTATTTAGGAGGACATGCATATTCTGAGTATGAAATACAGTTCAGTTGGCCTAAAACCAAATGAAACGGCACAAATATTGTTGAGATCTTTTAATTTGTAATGAATTCATTTCTATATTACGTCTCCTCTCGCACTTGCTCTTCTTTCTCTCCTTGTGAAACTACAGTAAATGGGGATGCCTGTATGTCACATGAACATTTGCCAGGTAAACATAAAATTAGTGTAGTCGCGTCACCGCTTTAACGAGAGAAATAGGTAGGACAGAACACCTGGTACGTCATTATAAGGTCTGTTTATCAGTGCTTCTACGTAAGCTCTTACTGTAGGTACAGAACGGAGAAGACTGGCCTATAGACAATTACACTATCACAATGACAAAGGTATCAAACATCCTTAGATAATAGCCTACAAAACAAACTAAACTAGGAAGAAAAGCCAAGGGAAACCTTAGAGATTGTGATTCTATTTACCTCATACCTAGTAGGTGAAATCAAAAGCAGATATACACCATCCACCAAATCAACATGGTCTGGATGATCAACTTTAGACTATGCAATGTGATACTACAGATAGAGACAGATAGATAGATGTGTGTGTGTGTAGCAGGATTAACCTGATAGGGTGCCCTTTATAAATGCCACAGCCACAAGAGAGTGTGTGTGTGTGTGTGTGTGTGTGTGTGTGTGTGTGTGTGTGTGTGTGTGTGTGTGTGTGTGTGTGTGTGTGTGTGTGTGTGTGTGTCCGCCTGTGCTTGTGTGTGTAAAGTACAGTCGTGGCCAAAAGTTTTGAGAATAACACAAATATTAATTTTCACAAAGTCTGCTGCCTCAGTTTGTATGATGGCAATTTGCATATACTCCAGAATGTCATGAAGAGTGATCAGATGAATTGCAAAGTCCCTCTTTGCCATGCAAATGAACTGAATCCCCAAAAAACATTTCCACTCCATTTCAGCCCTGCCACAAAAGGACCAACTGACATCATGTCAGTGATTCTCTCGTTAACACAGGTGTGAGTGTTGACAAGGACAAGGCTGGAGATCAATCTGTCATGCTGATTGAGTTCGAATAACAGACTGGAAGCTTCAAAAGGAGGGTGGTGCTTGGAATCATTGTTCTTCCTCGGTCAACCATGGTTACCTGCAAGGAAACACGTGCCGTCATCATTGCTTTGCACAAAAAGGGCTTCACAGGCAAGGATATTGCTGCCAGTAAGATTGCACCTAAATCAACCATTTATCGGATCATCAAGAACTTCAAGGAGAGAGGTTCAATTGTTGTGAAGAAGGCTTCAGGGCGCCCAAGGAAGTCCAGCAAGCGCCAGGACCGTCTCCTAAAGTTGATTCAGCTGCGGGATCGGGGCACCACCAGTAAAGAGCTTGCTCAGGAATGACAGCAGGCTGGTGTGAGTGCATCTGCACGCACAGTGAGGCGAAGACTTTTGGAGGATGGCCTGGTGTCAAGAAGGGCAGTAAAGAAGCCACTTCTCTCCAGGAAAAACATCAGGAACAAACTGATATTCTGCAAAAGGTACAGGGATTGGACTGCTGAGGACTGGGGTAAAGTCATTTTCTCTGATGAATCCCCTTCCCGATTATTTGGGGCATCCGGAAAAAAGCTTGTCCAGAGAAGACAAGGTGAACGCTACCATCAGTCCTGTGTCATGCCAACAGTAGAGCATCCTGAGGCCATTCATGTGCGGGGTTGCTTCTCAGCCAAGGGAGTGGGCTCACTCACAATTTTGCCTAAGAACACAGTCATGAATAAAGAATGGTACCAACACATCCTCAGAGAGAAACTTCTCCCAACCATTCAGGAACAGTTTGGTGACGAACAATGCCTTTTCCAGCATGATGGAGCACCTTGCCATAAGGCTAAAGTGATAACTAAGTGGCTCAGGGAAAAACATCGACATTTTGGGTCCATGGCCAGGAAACTCCCCAGACCTTAATCCCATTGAGAACTTGTGGTCAATCCTCAAGAGGCGGGTGGACAAACAAAAACCCACAAATTCTGACAAACTCCAAGCATTGATTATGCAAGAATGGGCTGCCATCAGTCAGGATGTGGCCCAGAAGTTAATTGACAGCATGCCAGGGCGGATTGCAGAGGTCTTGAAAAAGAAGGGTCAACACTGCAAATATTGACTCTTTGCATCAACTTCATGTAATCGTCAATAAAAGCCTTTGACACTTATGAAATGCTTGTAATTACACTTCAGTATTCCATAGTAACATCTGACAAAAATATCTAAAGACACTGAAGCAGCAAACTTTGTGGAAAATAATATTTGTGTTATTCTCAAAACTTTTGGCCACGACTGTATGTCAAAAGGTCCCGTTGCCTGTCAAAAGGTCCCGTTGCCTGGGAGCAGCAGCCTTGTAGCAGAGCGTGCCAAACACTAGCCCACAACAAATAGACTTCCACTTTCAAACCAGCCGGATCCCCTTGCTACCGGATTAGTCCCTGTGTACAAAGCTTAGGTACCTTTGATACAGATTTCTACCCTCCACTGTTACTGAAAACCTCTCATTGAGAGGAATTAAGCCCCCTCAAAGCAAATCAAGTCCTCAAATGTCCACTCTTACTAACAGTGGAATATTTTTGTACTGAGGAAAGAAAAGTGAACCTAGCTGAAACAATCCAACATTTCAGGTGTTTATCATGTACAAATAGTGAGGTTTTACCTAGTGTAACAATCTTTTTATTGAAAATCCATCCAAAAACTAAGGGAGATACAGACCCTAAAGGGATATCCCCCCGATATCCCAGGTTTAACCATCCTTGGCTCTCTTGTGATAGGTCTGACCATGTGACCTGGGCTGAGTCCTGATTCTCCATCGTTCTCCCAAATTTGTACGCTTTGGCTGCATTTACACAGGCAGCCCAAGTCCGATGAATTTCCATATCAAATACCCATCAGATTTTTTTCCCGAATGTGTAAACAAGAGAAACTGATCTTTTGAATTCAGATTTAGTCCACATTTCTCAATCCTGATAATATTCTGATGTTTCATAGGCGCCTTCAGTCTGGACGCTCAAAAAATGTAATAATTACCACGACAATCACCCCACTAAAAAATAAGGAAAAGTGACAAGCATTTCACCTGTGCACTATTTTAGAGGCTACATCAGTGGCAATCCGTGAATCTGATATGGGTCACGTAAAACTGAATGTGGAGGCAAAAAAATAATAATACTGGACATAGAGAAAAACAATCAGAATTTGGTTATTTGGATTTTACAACAGTGGAAACTCCTTCCAGACAATGCTTAAACTAATCCCATGCTTCTAAATCAGTGATGGAAGTGTACACTTTTGGAAAAGGATGGAGAATCGAGATGGCCAGGAGACCAGGAACAACTCTGAGGACGTGGTCAGACAAAACTCCTCGTCTTAACTCAACTGCCCATCTTGTCCTAACAAGCGTTTGTGAACAATACCCAATCATGGCAGAGGACCACCTGGCAGAGCAAGGGTGGTCATGATCACTCTGTTGAGAATGCCAGTGAGATTGAGTCCCTGCAACCCTCTGATCAATTTAAACTTGAAACATGTTTTTTCTACTCCACTATTTATGTGTGTATTAAGATAAAAAAAAGGGATCAATAGGAGTCATCACGTCTAATGGACAATTCAAGGGAATTCACCAGGGAAAGACGCTTTCCTTAATTAGTCATGATAACATGCTCTTATGTTGAATGTCTCTTTGAGATGAGTTTGGGATGCTCTTGAATAAGTCTTCCTCATATATACAGCATATATATAAAAACATTTCAATACAGCTGTATTTGAAGGCTCTCATCCTTCTCCTTTGCTTAAGATGAGCAGTGTGTGTATTTGTGTGCAACTGTCAAGGTGTAGTGTTCTGACAGCATTGAGCAGTGAGCCATGCAGTGTGGTATGATAACCATCTATGAACTCTCATTGTTACAAGACCAAGACATTCTCTACATCTTGTAACACATGGCCTCAATACATTTACTCAGCCCGGCATGACCTCTGACAAGTCAATTGTTCAAACTGTTGTACTTCACTGCCCCAGTGAGAAAGATTCAATGGCACCCAATTCCCTATCTAGTACCCTTCTTAAAAGTAGTGCACTAATATATAAGTAGTGAATAGGGTGTCATTTAGGACGCATCCATCGTGATGACAAGAGCACTGGCAGTCGATGTCTCTCTGCTAAGTTCACCATGAAGAACGACAGTGGGAATGGAAAGATATGTGGTCAAAGTAAACTTGTGTCAAGTGACTTTATGCCCTATAAATGTCCTAGAATGTTATGTTCTAGAAATGTTTTTCTAATAAACCATTTTCAACATTGTGGAGATTGTATTCTCTCTTAAAACCAGAGTGCAAAGTGAAGCTTTGAAAAGACTACTGCAACTTGATATCTGAAATTGAAGATATTGACATTAAAAGAGGTTAAAATGTTACCGATAGGCTCCCTTTAAGATTAAACACATTCATTGTTCAACAACCGCACAATGAAAATGGCTGTTGCTTCTCATTGCTTCCTGCACATATTTCTAATATGACTCCAGTCTAGGGCAGCAGGTAGCCTAGTGGTTAGAGCGTTGGGCCAGTACCTGAAAAGTTGCTGTATTGAATCCCCGAGCTGACAAGGTAAAAATCTGTCACTCTGAACAAGGCAGTTAACACATGCTTATAAAAAAAATGACAGTGTTCAAAAATCACATTAATAGATTATTATAAATAATGTTTTGTTACATTTAACTGCCGAAAATGCTGTAGGTCATTTCCTTAGTAGGTGACATCAGAGGTCAGGATGTGGGAGAAATCGGAGCTCAGGGATGACAGACTAGTTTCCCACAAGTAATTACGAGCTGGAGGGGTGTTCAAGTGGATTTTCCCCAGTCGTATGTGCTAAATACCACCTTCCCACTTGGTTATGAACACAGCATTAGCTGTCTTCATTGAGCTACTCAGATGAAACGCTGAACGTCATACAAAAGAAAAGGAACTATCACCATCTAGCGGCAAGAAAATAACAGTACACCTTAGTTGTCACCATCTCTGAACGTGCTGTGCAACACTGTTCCACAAATTCATTGACAAAAATCAAGTCAAAAATGTATTTTATGTCAGAAATGAACAAGTTAACATAAGAGTAATCACCAGTATAATATACGTTTAAAATAAAGCAATATTATAAAAATTATGTTTTTAATC
Source organism: Brachymystax lenok tsinlingensis (assembly GCA_030435695.1). NCBI lineage: Eukaryota > Metazoa > Chordata > Actinopteri > Salmoniformes > Salmonidae > Brachymystax > Brachymystax lenok. The sequence goes on along the minus strand of CM059807.1, from coordinate 22,862,220 downwards.
ATACTGTGTTCCATACTTCAGTAGGCTACTAAGTACAATGTTGTGGAACTTTATTTAATTAGGCAACAGTTAAGAACAAATTCTTATTTTCAATGACAGTCTAGGAACAGTGGGTTCAGGGGTAGAATGGCAACTTTTTACCTTGCCAGCTCAGGGATTCAATCTTGCAACCTTTCAGTTTCTAGTTCAATGCTCTAACCACTAGGCTACCTGTCACCCCTAGCCTAGAGGAACTTATATGGACATCCACTTAGTGGTCAGTTTATTAGGTACACCCATCTAGTCCCAGGTCTGACCCCCCCTTTGCTCCAGAACAGCCTGAATTATTCGGGAATTGAAACGTTGCTCATTTTGTATCAAGGGACCTAACGTGTGCCAGAAAAACATTCCCCACACCATTGACACCAGGCAGGATTGGGACTCATGCTGCTTACACCAAACCATGACTTTGTTGGACCAGGCAATGTTTTCCACTCCACTGTTGTCCATTGTTGGTGATCACTGGAGCCACTTCTTGTTTTTAGCTGATAGGATTGGAACCCGGTGTGGTCGTCTGCTGCAATAGCCCAACCGAAGGACCGACGATGCCGTTCTGCACACCACTGTTGTACGCCGTTATTTTCCTGTTTGTGGCCCACCTCTTAGTTGGCAACATTATTTCCATTCTCCTCTGACCTCTCATCAACGAGCTGTTTTCACCCACAGGACTGCCGCTGACTGGATGTTTTTTGTTGGTCGCACCAATCTCTGTTTTAATTTTTTTTTATTTCACCTTTATTTAACCAGGTAGGCAAGTTGAGAACAGGTTCTCATTTACAACAGCGACCTGGCCAAGATAAAGCAAAGCAGTTCGACACATACAACAACACAGAGTTACACATTGGAGTAAACAAACACAGTCAATAATACAGTAGAAGAAAAAAAATCTATATACAATGTGTGCAAATGAGGTAAGATAAGGAACGTAAAGGCAATCAATAGGCCATGGTGGCGAAGTAATTACAATATAGCAATTTAACACTGGAATGGTAGATGTGTAGTAGATGGACGTGCAAAGTAGAAATACTGGGGTGTAAAGGAGCAAGATAAATGAATAAATACGGTAGGGGATGAGGTAGTTGGTTGGGCTATTAACAGATGAGCTATGTACAGGTGCAGTGATCTGTGAGCTGCTCTGACAGCTGGTGCTTAAAGCTAGTGAGGGAGATAAGTATCTCCAGTTTCAGTGATTTTTGTAGTTCGTTCCAGTCATAGGCAGCAGAGAACTGGAAGGAAAGCCGGCCAAAGGAGGAATTGGCTTTGGGGGTGACCAGTGAGATATACCTGCTGGAGCGCGTGCTACGGGTGGGTGCTGCTATGGTTACCAGCGAGCTGAGATAAGGCGGGGCTTTACCTAGCAGGGACTTGTAGATGACTTGGAGCCAGTGGGTCTGGCGACGAGTATGTAGCGAGGGCCAGCCGACTAGAGCATACAGATCGCAGTGGTGGGTGGTATAAGGGGCTTTGGTGACAAAGCGGATGGCACTGTGATAGACTGCATCCAGTTTGCTGAGTAGAGTATTGGAAGCTGTTTTGTAGATGACATCGCCGAAGTCGAGGATCGGTAGGATAGTCAGTTTTACTACGGCAAGTTTGGCGGCGTGAGTGAAGGAGGCTTTGTTGCGAAATAGAAAGCCGATTCTAGATTTGATTTTGGATTGGAGATGTTTAATGTGAGTCTGGAAGGAGAGTTTACAGTCTAGCCAGACACCTAGGTATTTGTAGTTGTCCACATATTCTAGGTCAGAGCCGTCTAGGGTTGTGATGCCAGTCGGGCGGGCGGGTGCAGGCAGCGAACGGTTGAAAAGCATGCATTTGGTTTTACTAGCGTTTAAGAGCAGTTGGAGGCCACGGAAGGAGTGTTGTATGGCATTGAAGCTCGTTTGGAGGTTAGTTAACACAGTGTCCAAGGAAGGGCCAGAAGTATACAGAATGGTGTCGTCTGCATAGAGGTGGATCAGGAAATTACCCGCAGCAAGAGCGACATCATTGATATATACAGAGAAAAGAGTCGGCCCAAGAATTGAACCCTGTGGAACCCCCATAGAGACTGCCAGAGGTCCGGACAACAAGCCCTCCGATTTAACACACTGAACTCTGTCTGCAAAGTAGTTGGTGAACCAGGCGAGGCATCTGAGAAACCAAGGCTATTGAGTCTGCCGATAAGAATACGGTGATTGACAGAGTCGAAAGCCTTGGCCAGGTCGATGAAGACGGCTGCACAGTACTGTCTTTTATCGATGGCGGTTATGATATCGTTTAGTACCTTGAGCGTGGCTGAGGTGCACCCGTGACCAACTCGGAAACCGGATTGCACAGCGGAGAAGGTACGGTGGGATTCGAAGTGATCAATGATCTGTTTATTAACTAGGCTTTCGAATACTTTAGAGAGGCAGGGTAGGATGGATATAGGTCTATATTAATTTGGGTCTAGAGTGTCACCCCCTTTGAAGAGGGGGATGACCGCGGCAGCTTTCCAATCTTTAGGGATCTCGGACGACACGAAAGAGAGGTTGAGCAGACTGGTATAATAGGAGTTGCAACAATGGTGGAGGATAGTTTTAGAAAGAGAGGGTCCAGATTGTCTAGCCCAGCTGATTTGTACGGGTCCAGGTTTTGCAGCTCTTTCAGAACATCTGCTATCTGGATTTGGGTGATGGAGAAGCTGGGGAGGCTCTGTTAACCCTAGACCAGAGGTATTCAACTCTTACCATACGAGGTCTGGAGCCTGCTGGTTTTCTGTTCTACCTGCTAATTAATTGTACCCACCTGGTGGACCAGGTCTGAATCAGTTCCTGACTAAGAGGGCAACAATGAAAAAATGCAGTGGAACTGGCTTTGAGGTTCAGAGTTTAGTTTGAGGGACCAAGACACTGTTGTGTGTAAAAATCCCAGGAGGCCAGCAGTTTCTGAGATACTGACGCCTGGCACCAACGATCATGCCATGCTCAAAGTCGCTTAGGTCACTCGTTTTGCCCATTCTAACGTTCAATAGTACAGTAACTGAATGCCTGTCTGTTTTATATAGCAAGCTAAGACCACTTTCTGTGGGAGCTATTTTCGTGAATGTATGGTGTACCTAATAAACTGGCCACTGAGTGTATATTGTGTAGAATAGACATGCCTCTGACATGTTAAGTATGGTCCCGTTCAGTGCCTGCATGGCATTTCTATCTGCAATACTGAGCTGGCCTGACAAGATTCCTTACTCTATTGTACATGTCAGAGGCATATCTGCCGATATATTTCAATCGGAATGTTGCCATTGTGGATTGTTCCTTACCGATCACCGCCCAGGTGTTGACACTTTCTCGGTGCACAAACAATAGCCTTGGAAGGTCTTGTCGCTTTCTCCATGCACAAACTAAGCCAATCAAACCACCTTAGCTTAACGACAACATAAATTGACTTGCACGTGCAAGGTTTATACGTTTCCCTCAAAATATGTGCTCTCAGTGGAATGAATGATGCGTTGATCGATTGTGAAGCTGTTTAGCTAGCTAGCTAAGTTGATATTTTAGATATTAGTTGTCCGTAGATAAATTGTCATTGCAGTTAGTGAATTGAACTTAATTAATTTTGCTACATCTCATTACTTTCGTATCTCTAAACCATACAGCGCTGGAATAATCGCCATCATATCTAAAACTTGCAGGTTGCAATTGTTCTACCTACGTTTTTAAAATACTTTGATTGACTGAAGGGACATGAACGGGTTAAAATTCCCATTCAATAAGAACCGAGCAGCACGAGACGCCCCTGTGTGCATATCGTGGGCGTGCGCAGTCTGGTTTAAACAGTATATACACAAACACAGTTGTTGCTTTTTCTTCACAGAGCCATTTTTTTTGTACAAAAATGTTTGGAGAAACGTTTAAAAATTTTACAATACAATTCAATGCCATTAATCCGAGAGTGACTTTCTCGAGTGGTGATTTTATGGCAGGTCAGATTTCCTTTGATCTTTCTAAAGAAACAAAGCTCAGTTCTATAACATTGACATTAAATGGAAAAGCAAAGGTACAGTGGACAACACAAGGAGGAGGTGGTGGAAGAAGAGGACGACGCAGAAGGCAACGACGAGTCCACTCGGCAAGGCTGGAATTCTTCAACTTCTCTCAAATCGTAATGCAAGAAAATAACGGTAGCTACGTTATTACTTAGCTAGCTACACAGTTACTTATTTACAAAGATGCATCATAATCTGAATTCGGATATAGCGGTGTATTTAAAAGGTGTGTGTGCGCCTGTGTATCACATTGGAGTTATAATCATAGCTAGCTAGCCAGCTAACTTAGCTGTTGTGTTGTGTTTAAATTAACTGTTTTGTTTTCCTCCTTCAGCGGTCCCTAACACCACACTTCAACCAGGAACCCATGTGTACCCATTCACATGCCAAATCCCACAAGGGTGCGTATGAAGTCTTATTACTTTGTGTGTATGTTTTATTCACTGTTGTATACTCAAGGTCTGACCGTTATTGTTAAACTTATTTCCATTCATTCAGAAACTTCCCCTCATCTTTCCATGGGGTGCATGGCAGTATCATTTACTCAATGAAGGTGGAGATACACAGGCCATGGCATCTAGCCAAGGAGTTTGAGACTGAGTTCAACTTTGCCAGCCACATAGATGCCAACCAACCACATCTTCTGGTAAGGGCATGTCCTCCCATTGTCTATCTGAACCTACCTGGGCATTACGCCAACCTTGAATGTCAATGAGCTAATTATAATAGCCTTATGTAGGTTATCCACCTGATTCCCTTTTGATATAGGCCTATGACATATTAGATTGGTTTGAGTTGAAGAAAGAATTTCAGCATTTGTCACAGCCATACAAAGAATAGCCTGACCCCTGATCTGTGTGTTGTTCCAGGCTCCTCTGGCAGGCAGCAACACCAAGACCCTGTGCTGCCTCTGGTGTGCCTCAGGTCCCATCTCAATGACTGTCTGCACTGAGAGGAAAGGCTTTGTCCCAGGTAAGTAAGCCTTGTCCAAGCCCGAAAGCCTCCTGCCCTTTGGACCAATCTCCTGTTTCTGTAGCATTAGGCAACTTGATGTACAAGTACCCAGGAAGCTAGTACTGGAACAATAAAACAAACTTCCTTAGAGGGGCTCCAGCCCTGACATTGTTGTATTTTACTAGCCTTCAACCATCCTGAGTTCACATTCTACGTGCACGATGTGAAACCGGGAATGCTGCAGTAAGTTCTTGTTCACAAGGCTAGTATTTTACAAAACAAGACCAATATGTTATGCACCCAGATTTGGTCTATGAAGTGGGTCTTTCTTTGTGAACAAGGGAATAATTGTGTCAGAATGTTAGCTAGAAATGTTGTGTGCGTGCCTGAGTTTTCCAGCGCATGACTGGTGTACAAAATGATAGCTTACTCTTGTCTATTATTGTCAAATAAATGGAGACTCAATAGAAATTCCTGTTCACTGATCACTTGTCTTCCAAGATAGTCATGTTTACACACCAATAAACAGATACCTCCCCTTTGAATCCCCTTTTTATTTCTGTAGGAGAGATGATGAAAATCATCTGTGAGCTTAGTAACGGCTCCTCTCGGACGGTGACTCCGCATGCGACCCTTATCCAGAAGCAGATGTTTTACACCCATAACAAGTGCAACAGGAGGTTGCAGATGAAAAACCTGGCCTCAGTGGATGGTCAGCCAGTCAACCCCAGTAGCTCTGAGATCTACAGCAATATGATGCTTCCCATCCCTCCCAACACCACTCTCACTATCTCCAACTGTCCTATACTGGAGCTGGATTACACTGTGGATGTAGGTATCCATCTGGAAATGATGCAGTTTTTACTGCCAATCCCAAATCGACCCCTACCCCCTAAGCACTCCTGGAGATCTGGGCCCGCATTCACAAAGCGTCTCAGAGTAGGAGTGCTGATCTAGGATCAGGTCCCTCCCCTGTCCATGTAATGTTATTCATGATCTTAAACGCAAAACTGATCCTACATCAGCACTTCTACTCTAGAGACTTGTTGTGAATATGAGGCTGAGAGGTATAAGCAATATGGAAATCACCCCTACTTGCCCTCTCGATAGCCCAGGTGCAATTTTTGCCATATTGCTTACATCTGTATAACCTGCACAGATCTCCTAAAAATCGTAGGTTAAATAGGTGATTGGACTGGCCCAATGCGTATCCTTCTGTTCTGATGTTGTCTTCTCTTCCTGTTCTTCTCTCCTGCAGGTAAGTCTACGTATCAGAGGTTCCACGGACCTCAAGGTGCTGTTCCCCATTGTGCTGTGTAATATTCCTGTTTATGCTCCCCAGCCTCCACCTCCATATCAGTAGCACTAGGATCACGTTGCCCCTAGACTCCAATCTAAGGTCAGTTCAGTGTTTTTTTACCTAGTGGTTAAGGTTAGGATTTAGACAGGGTAAGCAGCTGTTGGATACGAAGGGCAACGTGTACCTAGTCATATTAGAGACATGCATAGTGTCTCACAACATCCGCAACCAAAGTTACGCCTGGGAATATGAAGGTTACTAGGAACCATTCTTCTGGTGAGCTGGTTTTTGTGTCACTGATTATTTGGACAAATCACGATTTCGCCAAGTTGGTCTAAACCTGGCATCTTTAGAATTTTGGAAAGGGAGGGGTTCATTTAGGCCCATAGCCGGCTAAAAGGATTTCAGAGGAGGGCATGTGGACTTTGCCACTCACATTAGGCCAAACATCTCAACATGCCCCCCACCCCCAGTACCATGTCCAGTAACTGGCCAGAGGCCCGCATTCACTCTAGATTTGGTTCTGGATTCTGAGATTAGACACTGTCAAACCCCTTTTAAGATGGGGTTTCCAATTCTACAATTTCTACATGTTTATCACCATAAGAATTGTTAGAGCAAGTTTTGTCATCGACCACCATGTCAAGTCCTTCCTTTATATATTGTCTCTTACCATTACCTATGGATGTATTGTGCTGTTTCTGCTCACTGTTGCCATAACTGTTCAGAATTCATTACTTTTTTTAAGACAGACATTTCAGAGCCTAATTCACCTCCATCTAGGCCATGAGATGAGGAACTATTGGGCAATGTTATTGCTAAGAGGACTAACTCGATACTACAGCTGATAAGGAAGAAGGCTTGATAGACAACTAAACTTGCTCTAACAAATCTTACAACACAACAAATTGTAGGATTTATGTTAAATGCCTCTTAAAAAGGTTGATTTGCAATAGTTCTCAGGGTTGTACCAAATACGGTACCAGATTTTCTAATATTTTATGCATGAACTTTTAAGATGTTTATGTTCCATTAATATTTCTGTTACATGTTTTTATAGTCATAGTTTTATTTACAGTTGTGTGTGTATATATATACATTTCATACTACTTACATACATGTAATGATGCCTTGCCATCCTTCAGTGTGAGGTGACAGATGGACAGTGCTTTAAATGTCTAATGGTACAGTCGTCCATCTCTTGCCAGGTCATGTTACTTAGCATTTCTTTCAAGGTGCTTGAGTGATTGTTAACAAAAGATAATTGGGCTTTGTGAATGTGTTTACTCATGTTTGATCAATCACTCCATGGTGTATGTCTGTCTGTCACCCAACTTGTCTTTTTTATCATGGTTAATTTAAGGATTCGATTTGTTATTCATGGTCAAAAACATTGGTTTTTTTGCCCCATTCATTTGGAAAAATATCAGAGTATTCTGGATGCTTGTGATTCAATCACTAATTCATTTGTACGTCTGTTTTTAAAATTACACTGTAATGCTACTTCACTGTTCTCTTGCTGTGGTCCGAATAACAAAACCATGTTTTTACACTCCTAGTTGGATGAGCATAATCCAACTGTCTGTAACATTTTACATTGATATGGTTGAGATTACTATATGAGAACCACTCTTTCACGCACAATAATATATTTTTCAGATGAATTGTATTGATGTGTGTTTGTGTAAACTATATATTGTATTTATGTTGATGTTATAAGTGTTTTTATGTCTGTTTTAACACTCCCAAGTTCATCCATTGAGGACATCTACTCATTTAAACTCTATCAAACTCCCTTGAAGAGTTCACTACTGAAGCTGTATTGGTGGTAAATGCATTATGTTGTATTGAACGTGACATTTTTTTTTCTTCATTTGATTTTAAATGTTAAAACTGGCCTTGTTTGTGACAGTCCTTGCCATTGAGTTCCCTTGAACCTTCTTAATGAATGATCTCTAGACTATGTATTGCCAAAAATGTATCATTGTAATATCACAATAGAAACAGACAGTATTCTGTTAAAACATTTTGAATTGTCTCTGTATACATACATGTTTTAACCACAATACCTTTTAACAATGTACTGTATATTTTGTTATGTTTGTCAAACTGAGTATCAAGGTAGCACTTTAGGAAAGCCCACTGATAAACTCTAAGTAGGTCTTCACAGATTGGTCACCTATAGAATTGAACATTTTGTAAGTACTGTTTGAAGGCTACTACATATATGCCATGAATGTTATTTACCTGTAATAAACACATGAACTTCCATTTGACCATTTAAAAAAACATTTGAACATGATTTCAGAGGGGTTGGGTTAAATGTGGAAGACACATTTCAGTTGAAGTCATTCAGTTGTACAACTGACTAGGCATCTCCCTTTTCCTTTCCCATGCTTGTGTCCCAATGTCCATCAGTGTTTGTGACAATACTATACCTACTGTGTACAACAACAAAATGTTGGTTAAATATTTGTTTCATATTATTTATATACCTGCATTTGTTCTGGGTATGAATTTCCTGTCCTTATATTTCAGCGACGAAGGTGCATTCGTTTTCTATTCCTAACGAGGGTAATATGGGTCAGGGTATTTTCACATACACTGAGTCTACAAAACATCATTAGGAACACTTTCTGAATATTGAGTTGCACCCCCTTTTGCCTTCAGAACAGACTCAATTCGTCCGGGGCATGGTGTCAAGCGTTCCAAAGGGATGCTGGCCCATGTTGACTCCAATGCTTCCCACCGTTGTGTCAAGTTGGCTGGATGTCCTTTGGGTGGTGGACCATTCTTGATACACACACAGGATACTGTTGAGTGTGGAAAGGCCCCAGCAGCGTTGCCATTCTTTACACACTTGAACTGGTGTGCCTGGCACATACTACCATACTACCCTGTTCAAAGGCACTTAAATCTTTTGGCCTGCCCACTCACCCTCTGAATGGCATTCATACACAATCTGTCTCAATTGTCCCAAGGCTTAAAAATCATTTAACCTGTCTTCTCCCCTTCATCTACACTCATTGAAGTAGATTTAACAGGTGACATCAATAAGGGATCATACCTTTCATCTTGATTCACCTGGTCAGTCTGTCATGGAAACAGCAGATGTTCCTAATGTTTTATACACTTATACAACCAATCTCAGTCCTCTTTAAGGTGAACTCTAAAAACTGAAAATAACTCTTCTCTTAGTATTCACACTGCCTTTGATTGAGGACCAGTTCACTTCACCTATTTTGTGGTTCTCTGCATTCACATTGCTATGTTTAGAAAGGAACAAAGATTTTTTTCCAGAATTCACTCAATGCACTCTGGGTTTTTCCAAAGTGCAGGACAAGCCATTCTATCAGTTTGTCACCAGATAGCTAGATATACCTACTTACATTTTGGAAGCTAATAGATTACAATTATTATGTCTCATATTTTAAATAAAAGCAATCTAAATATACTATTAACATGTAAATATTATTGGTAACAGAATAAATAGCAGAAGAATAACTGCAGAATAAATAATGCTGTAATTATAAATTGTACACCCAATGTAGGCTACTGCCCCTTTAAGAGCTAGAATAGATGTTGTACCCTATGTTGTGATTCTCACCAAATATATTGTCTTCTTCTATTGTCTTCTCTATTCAAACCCCACAATCAATAAACAGCTTATGCGCCTCTCTAATTTATAGATCACATATTGCAGACTAATCATCTGAACTAATCTCCACACACATTTTTGAGTTTCTGTGCATCCTTGACAATCTCTAATCAATAAAAATAGCATGTTTTTTTCTGCAGACCTGCACATCACCTTCTCTCTTTTTTGTGGCACCAATATGAGGGGTTGTGGCAGGGACAACGGCGTTGCAGTAGTCTAGTGCAGGGTTTCCCTGCGGTAAATGGATAGTAGGCTATTGTATTTGTGGTAAATGAATAGTAGGCTATTGTATTTGTGGTAAATGGATAGTAGGCTATTGTATTTGTGGTAAATGAATAGTAGGCTATTGTATTTGTGGTAAATGGATAGTAGGCTATTGTATTTGTGGTAAATGGATAGTAGGCTATTGTATTTGTGGTAAATGGATAGTAGGGTATTGTATTTATTGTGGTAATTGGATGGTGGTGTATTGTATTTATTGTGGTAAATGGATGGTAGGCTATTGTATTTATTGTGGTAAATGGATGGTAGGCTATTGTATTTATTGTGGTAAATGGATGGTGGTGTATTGTATTTATTGTGGTAAATGGATGGTAGTGTATTGTATTTATTGTGGTAAATGGATGGTAGTGTATTGTATTTATTGTGGTAAATGGATGGTAGGCTATTGTATTTATTGTGGTAAATGGATGGTAGGCTATTGTATTTATTGTGGTAAATGGATGGTGGTGTATTGTATTTATTGTGGTAAATGGATGGTGGTGTATTGTATTTATTGTGGTAAATGGATGGTGGTGTATTGTATTTATTGTGGTAAATGGATGGTGGTGTATTGTATTTATTGTGGTAAATGGATAGTAGGCTATTGTATTTATTGTGGTAAATGGATGGTAGTGTATTGTATTTATTGTGGTAAATGGATGGTGGTGTATTGTATTTATTGTGGTAAATGGATGGTAGGCTATTGTATTTATTGTGGTAAATGGATGGTGGTGTATTGTATTTATTGTGGTAAATGGATGGTAGGCTATTGTATTTATTGTGGTAAATGGATGGTGGTGTATTGTATTTATTGTGGTAAATGGATGGTGGTGTATTGTATTTATTGTGGTAAATGGATAGTAGGCTATTGTATTTATTGTGGTAAATGGATGGTAGGCTATTGTATTTATTGTGCTAAATTGATGGTGGTGTATTGTATTTATTGTGGTAAATGGATGGTAGGCTATTGTATTTATTGTGCTAAATTGATGGTGGTGTATTGTATTTATTGTGGTAAATGGATGGTAGGCTATTGTATTTATTGTGGTAAATGGATGGTGGTGTATTGTATTTATTGTGGTAATGAGGCTTCATTGATTCAAAAACTCCATTGCTTCAACCTTCCTTAATTGATGGTAGTGCCTAAATGTAAATGTAAAAATACTATATCAAATAGGGGTAGTACAGATACTAAGTGGGGCGGCAGGTAGCCTAGTGGTTATAGTGTTGTGCCAGTAACCGAAAGGTTGCTAGATCGAATCCCCGAGCTGACAAGGTAAAAATCTGTCGTTCTGCCCCTGAACAAGGCAGTTAACCCACTGTTCCTAGGCTGTCGTTGTAAATAAGAATTTGTTATTAACTGACTTGCCTAGTTAAATAAAGGTAAAATAAAATAAATTTATGTGCCTATATAGTGCATTGGAAAAGCCAATTGTGTCAGCAGCATTAGGCTTTCCCCTTGTACCATGATAGGTCTATTACGAAGTATTAAAATCCAATTTGGATAGTCCCAAGTAGATGGTTTGCAGATGTTCAGTGATGTTCAATAACTGTCAACGTTTCAACTAACTATCCACTTACCGTAACCTTAACAAGCAGTTGCTTATCAACAGATAGTATGACCGTCTGTAGATAGTCCAATATAGACAATCTAAATAAAGTGTGACCTAAGTTTTCTCCCAAAATCATATGATGGCCTATAAATAAGAAATTGCTCAAGGCCATAAGGATTTCAATTTCTGTCAAGTGTGTGTATTCATTTGGGTCCTACAGTAGAAAGCCTACTCTTCAAATATTCAAAGGACATTTCATGGAGAATTTCCATGACTCAGCTGTAGCATCATGTTGCAGGTACAGGTAGTAGCCTCTTCCTTCTGCATGTTACAACCAGATCCTCATCCCCACATGATTTATGACTACAGTCTATGTACAGTAGGATTACAGTAGGTGTGTTATTCCTCTCAAAGAGCAAGCATTACACCAGGTAGCATATACAGTAGCCTATAAGAGCATCTGGTATACAGAGTAGCCTACAATTACGCATTGGCTTGGCAGCACAGTCTTGTGTTATCCAGAGTTCTCAGTGTCATACGAGGCAATACATGAGTATAATTATGTCATATCGGGAAATACAGTCTTTATTGATGAAAGCCGAGGGTAAAGCGTGTGTGTTTGTGTGAACATTATTGAACCTGGATGGCATGAGTATCTCACCCCTTTTCAGATTCCTAAAAAGTAAGTTCTATTCACTCACTGTAATACACTTTGGATGGCAGTTAAATTATATTATAATATCCCTTCTATTGAAAAAAGTAAACATTTTCTCTATGTAGCCTACATAATATCCTGAAATGCACTTTTCACCCCTGTCATCAGTGACATGCCGTCATCAGCAGAACTATGCGTTGAAACTATGCTTTCAAAACTCAAAACGGGCTGCAACCACTCCACACCTGTTGTCGCCTTAGGATGGCACCATAGAAAAGAAACTGAGTTTTGGATTGAAGGAGAAGATTCAGGAGAGTGAAAAAGACGTGGAAAAGTGAAGGAGGAAAAGAAAAAGAATGAGGGAGAGAGAGGGAGTACATGGAGAAGAGAGTGAAGAAGGAAATGGAGCAGATGAGAGAGTGAGAAGGATAATGGAAGGCGGGGAGGAGAGAACGAAGGAAGGGAAGGAAGCATATGAGGAAGCATTAATGGAGCTGGAAAAAGACTGGAAAGTGTAATACAGAATCTGGGGGACGTGATGGACAGCGTAGCGATGGCAAGGGATTCCCTCAGAAGAGCAAAGAGAGAGAGAAGGAGGACTAGGAGAGGACAATCAAATAAATGCAGGATGAGAGGAGGGAGTTGATGAGAAGACTTTTCAAGAAAAAGTGCAAGAAAACAGGATGGAAAATACAGGTACAGACACTTCACATAACGAGATCGTTCACTCAAATTACCTTCTGTAATTACCTCAACTGTAGTCTATAAGAGAATGATATCGACACCCTTGTTTGTATACTGCACAACACCAGAGCCATATGAAAAGAATAATACTATACAAGTACCTATATGGCCACCGCAGATGTAAGTCACTAACTAACATTAGCTTGTATACATAGCCAGAGCCACTATTCAGTTGCGAATGAATGGTAGCATGGTCTTGTTTGAATGCAGAAACCACATGATGCTGTAACTATAAAACTGTTTCTTTCACTTTCAGATTTCCAGATAGGACAGATACATCCCTGACCTCATCAAAGGGGAGTAGGATGGAGGAACGCACACACACACACACACACACACACACACACACACACACACACACACACACACACACACACACACACACACACACACACACACACACACACACACACACACACACACACACACACACACACACACACACACACACACACACACACACACAGAAGAACTCAAACATGCACACACTCTCTATCTACTTTCTCTCACACACACACACACACACACACAAGCTAGTACTTTTCTAAAATGTCTTATTCGAAAACTAATTGAAAATAAAGCCATCCAAAGGCAAAGCGGTTATGTTTTGGTCCTTAGTGTAATACCACCTTAGCTTTAGAGGTTATAATAAGGTAAGAAAGACAGCGAATTCCTCGAGGCATTTGAAATGATATCCATTTAATTTTGATTGTGATATTATGGAATCTGTTTGGTTTCAATCCGTAGTGCAGAAGTATCACAGAAGATCTGCGTTATAGCTTGAGTGAAATTTAAAGGCAATTTTCAAAGTAAACTCTGCATATGTCGGCTCAATCGGAAATTACCTTTACATTTTAACGCGGATCTTCTGCGATACGGGTTGAATCCAGTCCTAAAACAGCATATGCTGAGGAGAGGACTGAGGCCTTCCGCAGTACATATTTTATGCATCACTTACTGTAGGTAAAAGCAGAGTCAAAACAGTCAAGCTACCTTTACTGACAACACAGAGTCAAAACAGTCAAGCTACCATTACTGACAACACAGAGTCAAAACAGTCAATCTACCGTTACTGACAACACAGAGTCAAAACAGTCAATCTACCGTTACTGACAACACAGAGTCAAAACAGTCAATCTACCATTACTGACAACGCAGAGTCAAAACAGTCAATCTACCATTACTGACAACGCAGAGTCAAAACAGTCAATCTACTGTTACTGACAACGCAGAGTCAAAACAGTCAATCTACCGTTACTGACAACGCAGAGTCAAAGGCATTGGGCGCTAAAAGCTAAATAACAATGCATTTCATTTACTATTCCACTGATGCAAAATAAAGCCATGTTTTCTTGTCGTTAGGGCAGACATTTGTGCAGACTGTTCTCACATTATTAAACTGTACAATCAAGGCCCTGAAAACCTAGATGAGATGATGGATTCAAAAATATATAATACATTGTAATGGTTTCAAAATGGTTGTTTTCGTAAATGAATAGGCACATCTGCAGGGCAACAATAAAGAACATTTAAAACACTAAAACAACCCCCAAAATGGCACCAAATATAACAGAATGTCAATAATTTAACATTTTAGAACGATTGACAACAAAGGCCTCTGAAATGGTTGGAAACGTGTGTGGATGGAATGGGAATGTTCCCCCAGGGTTCCATCTCAGAACGTGGCTGATCTATCTGGAACACAAACATCTGTGGTAGGATGCCAACTGAGTTATGGTTGAGTTGGAATGAGCTGTAATGAACCCAATGCGACCTCTTGCACACACCCAATCCCTACAGTACTCTAAGGTTAACACTGTAGTGCATTGGCTTACTATTTAGTACTTAACACTGTACAGTATAACAGCAACGGTCTCAAACACAAAGACGCATTAGTCAACATTCAACGTTCAATAAATACATTGATAAAGACTCTGATCAATAAATTATGAATCAGTATATTATTTACATTTTTTCTCTTCTATTGGTCAGAATATATTACTCTATGCATACTTCTCACTTGAGGAAAATGCTGTTAGCCAGCCCAAAAGGGTGAGTTGTATTACAGTAGGACTGTAACAATAATTAGGTTTGTCACAATTTGGCAGCTTGCTACTGGAGGGCTTGGCATCTGGAACAGAGTAAAACAAACTCTGCAATGAAACATTTATTGTTATAATCATAAGTATTATAAAAATAAATGTCATATCACACGTAAAATTATTGCATTAAAGGCTTGGTCATAAATTATCAAAAGGAAAACCCTTTTCACTGGGTGGTATAAGTTTCAACTCATGTAGCTGTTACTGTAACTGTTACTGTAGCTAGACCCTCAGGCCAAGGCAGAACCACTATGCTTTAACTCAGAATGATAGGGCACCCACTACAGAGTGGTAGTAGGCTCCTTTGTCCGGTCACATCCTGTTTGGCCCAGAGAGGTCAGAGGCTCCAGCTGCACCCTCTCACTCAGTCTTCCAGACCGTGTTGAGAACCTTGACCACCTCCTCATAGATAATGAAGACGATGGCCACATCCAGACACACACGACCCAGCCGAGGAACCGTCCCCTTATAAAACCTAGAGAACATAGAACAAGGAGAGAGTAGAACAAAGAATTGCATATAGAACACATTATCTCTATGGAGTAGAACCTCAAGAATCCTTATGCTCCTGAAGGGTGTAATGAATAAAACATTTGATTGTATAGAAAAGTAAAGCGGTGCACTTACGCTCGTACACCCTCGTGTCTCATGATCTTGACGGCACAGTCCAGTGTACTCTTATACTTATGAGCCTCCAGACCCTTAGAAAGAAAAAAAAAACAGGGTTATTCACTTAGTTAAGTCATACATATATTTCTAACACATTCAATCCTTTCAGATCTAAACAAGTGCCCATAGATGCTACCCTATGCTGTACCTGCATCCTGGTCTTGATGACATCCAGTGGGGTGTTCCCGAACACACTGGCTGCTCCTGCAATGGCTCCAAACGTTCCCGTCACCACAGGGTTAATAGCCTTATTGGGGTTATCCGCTGGGAAAAGGAGACAGACAGAATGCTGTTTAACACTCACCCAAGTGAGGTACTCTCTTTTGACGCTTGTCAAAGAGAATACCTTTTTACAAGTGACCACTAGAGGTCAGCATTTTCTGTGGTGTAGACCTGTACTCAAGCTTCCTGATGATGATGGCTCAGGGTGCTTTTGACCAAAGCCCTATATGGGAACAGGATATCATCTGCCACGCAACTTTGAAGTCTCATACCTTTGTACCAGTTCCTGAGGGAGGTCATGACGTAGAATCGGATGGCTTGGTTGGAGCCCTGCTTCAGAACGGTGGCTGTCAGGCCTTGGTAGGTCCCCCTAATACCTTGGGGACAAAAGCAGACAGCAGCAGTTAGCATCACTGGATGTAGTAGCAGCATATGCATTACCCTCTTTAAACAGTGGATGTCAGTGTGAAT
This sequence comes from Brachymystax lenok tsinlingensis, assembly GCA_030435695.1. Classification (NCBI taxonomy): domain Eukaryota; kingdom Metazoa; phylum Chordata; class Actinopteri; order Salmoniformes; family Salmonidae; genus Brachymystax; species Brachymystax lenok. Next base: position 22,845,583 of record CM059807.1, on the reverse strand, counting down.
CCACATGTAAGGCCTTTGTTGACCGCTCCAGTTTAGGGTGGTAGGACCAGATTACCCTCCCTAAACCCTAACCTTACCATGGAGAAATGCAAAAGTGACCTTAGATCAGTGTCTATGGGTAACTTCACCCTACACCTTTCTTACCTTGGGTTCTGATGATCTCCCTGACTCCATGGTAGAAGCCTCTGTATTTAGGGTTGGCTGAAGACTGGTCGTGGATGAACTTAACCTTGAGAAAGAATACAGGGACAGTGTGATCGCCGCACACACACACACACACACACACACACACACACACACACACACACACACACACACACACTTTTAATAACAATCCCGCGCCTGCTCCAGGAAATTGCATTATCACTTTTTTCCTACTGTTCCTTGTTATTTTATTATCAGTTTCTCAAAGCACTGAGAGTAGACAAGACAGCCTTGGGCTTTACTTCAGAGAATAGTACACTCCTTGAAGGCTCGGGTCAACTCACCCTCATTCAGCTGTTGGATTAGACAGTTAACAAATCTAGAGACTGATTTGGGATCAGCTCTTTCTACCCATCTCCACATCTAAAACAGGTAGCCTAGCGGTTAGAGTGTTGGGCCAGTAACCATGGGTTGCTAGTTCAAATCCCAGAGCTGACAAGGTGAAAATATGTTGATGTGCGCTTGAGCAAGGCACTTAACCCAAATTTCTCCAGGGTCGCCGCTGATAATGCCAGACTTTGGCCGTGACCTCAATCTCTGAGGGTGTCTCAGGGAGAGCGGGATATGCAAAAAAACACATCTCCAATTCACATGTGTGAAATAGGAAAAATATAAGCACCCACCAAATGATTATTAAATATTATTATCATCAGCTGAACAGCCAATCTGACCTCAGACCAGTGGGTAGGGGATATCAGTGACACTGAATCTGAGAGGAGAGGGGAAGACAGAGGTCGGCATGGAGGAGAGAAAGAGATACAGGAAAAGGGAGGGAGAGACAGGAAAAGGGAGGGAGAGAGAGACAGGAAGAGGAGAAGAAAAGGAGGAGAGCGACAGGAAGAGGATAGGGGGGTATAGAGGAGAGGAGGAGGAGAAGAGGGGGTATAGAGGAGAGGAAGGGAGAGGGAGGGAGAGGGAGGGAGAGGAGGAGGAGAGGGGGGTATAGAGGAGAGGAAGGGGAGAGAGACAGGAAGAGGAGAGGAGGAGGAGGAGGAGAGAGAGACAGAAAGACGAGAGGGGGGGTAGATAGATGCTCTGTCTCAGACGTACCTTGACAGTCTCCATGGGGCAGACTATGACTACAGCCTCCATGACTCCAGCCCCCAGCCCACATAGCAGACCCCTGGTGCTGTTCAACTTCCCTGCCTCATCACGGGCATGGTTACTGAGATACTCAAACACACCAAACCTGAGGGAGGAGAGAGATGGAGAGAGAGAACATGTTCATATACAGTCAGTTTGACCAGTTCAATCAATGTGGTTCTTCTGAGTTAGAATCATCAATAACAAGCAGAGCTGCTGCTCAGGTTTGAGTGTGGTACAGTGATGTAAGGAAGAGTAGTTAGGATTCTCTAAGAATATCAGACTAGAACCTAAATCTAAAATATTTTAGAATCATATTAGAATCTCATTAGACTCTCAATAGAATCTCCCTCTAGCCTGCCTCCTCTTCAGCTGAGTGGCTGAGCTTGTTACCTAGGTGACAGTAAAACACAGAAACTGATACTATATAACTGTGAAGATGAGGAAGGTCAGAGTTACTGATATATCTGGATGAGATACAGAAACAATGAAAAGTCAAAGAGTTCTAACCCCACTGGACACCTTAGAGGAAGATATGTTGGGTTTACAGTTTTTCTCAATTGTTTACACACAAATACTGGTACTTGAGACACAATGACCACAACATGTAACTCATGCACAAACCCCCTGAACCAATTCTGCTAAACTACAAGCACAATTCCTGCTTTACATTCAAATTGCAGTTCTAAAACACACTTTTTTCAAAACACTACACACAATTCTTTGCATTTGGCACAATTTTCATGCAGAAAATCTCTTGTTTTCACAATGAACACACTGCCATTCAAATATGCACACTGACTCATCACATGGGCAAACACCCGTCACACAGTTTTACAATTAGCAATCAGAGCTTTAGCATAAAAGGGCAACAGGTGAGCTCTTCTGTTTTGGAGCAATGGATGCCAACATTGGAAACAGAGGCAGAGCCAGAGAAGTGAGAGTAAGAGGAGTAGGACAAGGACGAGGAAGGCCAAGGACCGTAATCTCTGATGAGATCCGAGCCACTTTGGTTGATCATGTGGTCAACCATGATCTAACAATGAGGGAGGCTGGGCAAAGAGTACAGCCAAATTTGAGCAGGTACACTGTAGCATCCATCATCCGGACTTTCCGAAATGAGAATAGGTAAGAAATCTACTCTCACTAGAAAATTGCAGTACTGCATATCAATACAGTACTCAATGAGTACAGTATTGCCTGTGGACTATTCTGTAGGACTGTAAAAATAAAGTATGTTTCAAGTATTTGGGAAATGTATTCCTACTTTGTATTTACAGTATTTTACTATTTGTTTGGCAGAACTGAAAGATTACCAACACAAGGTGGTCGGGAACGTGTTCTGTCTCCTGAACAGGAAACTGAAATCATGAACATGGTCCTAGAAAATAACGCCATAACATTACGGCAAAGAAAAATAATAGAAAACAATGAGATATTTCAAAATATTGATAGGGTAAGCTTATCAACACTGGACCGTGTCTTGCGCAGAAATAATCTCAGGATGAAGCAGGTCTACAGGGTGCCATTTGAACGCAATTCAGAAAGAGTCAAAGAATTGCGATATAACTATGTGCAAGTGAGTCCTATACAAACCCACAATTGATGCATACTCTCAACACTGTATAAATTGTACATATTTCAGTATTGTAATCATAATGATTGTGCTTCACAATAGTGACCACTCCATGTCTATTTCTGATATTGTCATGTGTGTTTCAGAGAGTCCTTGAGCTAGAGGTGGCTGCAGTGGAGCACCAGTTCATCTTCATTGATGAGGTTGGATTCAACCTCACAAAAAGACGAAAGAGGGGAAGGAATATCATCGGCCAGCGTGCCATTGTTCAAGTCCCTGGCCAGCGCGGAGGGAACATCACAATGTGTGCAGCGATTACCCACCACGGCGTCATCCATCACCATGCTACCCTTGGCCCCTACAACACCGCCCATCTGATCACATTCCTGGACACCCTACACAACACACTCATTCCACCAGATCAGGTAGATGGCCCAGAGCAGCTCAGGTACGTTGTCATTTGGGACAACGTAAGTTTCCACAGGGCTGCTCTGGTTCGTAACTGGCTCACTGCCCACCCATGCTTTTTAGTTGTTTATCTCCCTCCATATTCTCCATTCCTCAATCCTATTGAGGAATTTTTTTTCTGCCTGGAGATGGAAAGTGTATGACCGAAATCCACAAACGCGTATACCTCTTCTCCAAGCTATGGAAGACTCATGTGGAGAGATAGCAGCTGATGCTTTTCATGGCTGGAATCGCCATGCTAGGCGATATTTCCCCCGCTGCTTGTCCAGGGAAAACATTGCTTGTGATGTGGATGAGGTGCTGTGGCCAGACCACAACAGAAGAGAGGATGCAGCATAGTTTTATTTTTTTTTACTGTAACTGTATACATTAAATTCTTCTGTTTTGTATGTATAGCACTGTATGTGCATCTTTGTGTTGGTTTGGAATGGGATGTACACTGTGTACATTGTTTTTGTGGGAAAAATAAAATATATTTGTTACCGTGTATTTGTGTGTTCTGAGTATAAAAACTATATTCTGAAATATTTTACAACACACTTATGTATGTACTGTCTGTGGTAATGGCAACACTGAACCAAAAAAAGGCCTAAGTCATTATGATGAATGGAGAAGAAGTGTTTTCCATTCATCATAGTGTTTTACATTGAGCACATCAGTGTTCAACTGGTTCTTATAAATGTCTATTCATATGATGGTTTGTGTGTGTCATTTGAAAACAAAATACCATTTTGATAAGAAATAACATTGTTTTGAATGTAAAGTTTCATTTTGCTGGAGAATTGAGGGGTTTTGCCCATTGTGTGTGCGTTTTTTGATTTGTGTGTAGAGTTCTGAGAATATGAGGCATGCTTTCAGAAAATGTGTGTAAACAATCGAGAAACTGTAATCAGTTAAACTATCAATGAGCAGAATTTCACACCAGTTTCCTCTGAGCCCCATAGTCTAGAACTGCTTAGTAATCACAATAGATGTCTTGCCTCATAGATACATAGATACACCTCAAGGCAAGAGGCAAATTACTTCCTTTGATGCCCAGGTGAAGTGAAACAAACTGCTAGTGAACTAGATTTTTTTTACTACCCAGCACAAGGAACATCCATGTTAAAAAATTTAGCAATAAAGTCTGATGCCTCAGCAAGCAACGGATGCCCAGCAACTGCAACCATGGAAGCGAGTTGAGAGTTCCGTCTCACCTCAGGAAGTGTGTGTGTGGTGTGTGTGTGTGTGTGTGTGTGTGTGTGTGCATGTGCGTGTGCGTGCGTGTGTGTGTGAGAAATCAGTTAGTAGATGCTGTTCCATAGAGTCCTTCACTGGGAAGGTTATTTATAGCAGGAATTGGATTGTGGTGATAGCAGGGACAAACTGAACATGGTGGAAGAGAGGAGGAGAGAGGGAGGAGGAGGAGAGGGGGAAGAAAGACACTTGATCACTTAGTGTTTAACAATTTGTTTTCTTGTAGCCTGTTAAAGCAGTACACTCACAGAATGTGAACTACTGCAAGATCAGGTTGGTTTCACAAGGCTAGAGTTGTGCCTCTGCCCTCTCACCCGAGAGTGTCTGGTCTGAGCGATGTCTTCATGTCTGTCTCAGACATTGACGATCTGTCTCTATCTCTGGGTTTGTTTCGCTGTTCTATTTCCTTATCTCTTCTCCCTCTACCCCTCCTCTCACTATCTTTCTTTCTCTTTTTTTTCACCTCATATTTCTTTGTTCTTTAAAATTCAGCATCTGTCTCTACTCAAGACTCATGTTTGCATGTTTGAGTGACAGCCGCTTCACGACTCACATACTCTCTCCGCCGTGCAGGAACACACACACTCTGGCTGGCAAACAGAAGGCAATGATACCTTTATACCTTGAAACAAGTTTCAAAACAGGAGGCTCTCTTCTCCCTCTCTCTCTCTCGGTCTCTCTCTTTCTCTCTCTCTCCCATCCACCTTACTTGGACTACAAGGAAGTGGAAAAATACTTTTTTGAACTACACTTTAGATTAGCCCATTAAAATGACTAAATGGACAAGAACTACCTCCTCCCTTTAGCCAATTCAAATGGAATAGAACAAGTTTATTGTTACAACATGACGGATGACAGCCGGGCCTGCACCCATAGTCCAGGATGAGTCAGAGGCACTTTGGTTGTCACAGAGACCATGGAACGTCTCCTAAACCCCATTAGGGCTCTATCTGCAAGGTCAGTCTCTCTTTGCCTCGTTTTTCTCTCTGTATCTCCACTGAGACGTTGAGTGGCAGCTCTGTCCAGTCTACAGAGAGGCTCTGCCCTTTAAGACACACACAGAGAGATGATAAATGCCCCAGTCTAAGACGTTCCTTCTGCCACACTACAGAGACCAGCGTGACATCTGAGCTATGCATTGTGGGTATGTGAGTGAGTGTGCATGTGTTTGTGTGGGGTTAGGTGCCTTCTACATACCTGACAGCTGATTTGGGTATGGATCCGTAGAGCAGTGAGCTGAGTCCTCTATACAGTCCCCTCACCCCATGACCCTGTACTGTCTGCTTCACACAATCACCTACACACACACAATTAACACACAAACTAAAATTAACATACAACCAGCTATAGACACACAGAGAGCATTAAAATCACATATTCATATTCACACACACAGAAAGACACAACAGTATGAAAACTCTTTGATAAGCATAGCTAGAGACATCATTAAGATGGTCTCAGATCCTCAGAGCTCCAGCCAAGAGAAACCAGACTGACACTGTGTGTGTGTGTGTGTGTGTGTGTGTGTGTGTGTGTGTGTGTGTGTGTGTGTGTGTGTGTGTGTGTGTGCGTGCGTGCGTGCGTGCCTGTTTGTGTGCCTGTTTACAGTCATACAAACAAGCACAGTGACAGCCTGCCAGAATCACTAATGCACCTAAGGATGATAGGTAATTTGATCATTCGATCGTGATAGGGCCAGAGACAGAGAGAGAGCGAGAGCGAGAGCGAGAGCGAGAGCGAGATGGTTTATTGGTTTGGTAAACACAATGACGACCTTGTATCTTTAGAGGGTAAGATGCATTGGGGGAGAAAATGTGTAGATGTATTAAAGGATATGGGTAAGGGTAAGGGTAAGGGTAAGGGTAAAGGTTAGGGTAAGGGTTAGGGTTAGGCTTAGGGTCAGGGTTGGGATTGTTGTTTCAAGTTTTATTAGTCGTATGCAGGGGCGCAACATTCACTAGGGACGGAGGGGACATGCACCCCCCATTCTGAAATTGCATTTTTGTTCCCCCCAGTTTTGTCATTGGAATGTGATACAAAACGAGACAACTGTGTGCTTTAGGACCATGCGGATGCCTCCGAACGGTCAGGTAGTCTGTTTGGAGTATTTATCAGACTGGATAAAAAAAATATATATATACACAGTACTGGTCAAAAGTTTGGAGACACCTACTCATTCAAGGGTTTTTCTTTATTTTTACTATTTTCTACATTGTAGAATAATAGTGAAGACATCAAAACTATGAAATAACACATATGGAAACATGTAGTAACTAAAAAATATATTTTAGATTTTAGATTCTTCAAAGTAGCCACCCTTTGCCTTGATGACAGCTTTGCATACTCTTGGCATTCTCTCAACCAGCTTCATTAGGAATGAGCATTTGTTGGCTGCTTTTCCTTCACTCTGCGGTCCAACTCATCCCAAACCATCTCAATTGGGTTGAGGTTGGGTGATTGTGGAGGCCAGGCCATCTGATGCAGCACTCCATCACTCTCCTTCTTGGTCAAATAGCCCTTAAACAGCCTGGTGTTTTGGGTCATTGTCCTGTTGAAAACAAATGATAGTCCCACTAAGCGCAAACCAGATGGGATGGCATATCGCTGCAGAATGCTGTGGTAGCCATGCTGGTTAAGTGTGCCTTGAATTCAAATTAGTCTCTTCTTATTGGTGTCCTTTAGTAAGGGTTTCTTTGCAGAAATTCGACCATGAAGGCCTGATTAACATAGTCTCCTCCAGTGTTTGTTACTTGAACTCTGTGAAGCATTTATTTGGGCTGCAATTTCTGAGGTGCAGTTAACTCTAATGAACTTATCCTCTGCAGCAGAGGTAACTCTGGGTCTTCCTTTCCTGTGGCGGTCCTCATGAGAGACAGTTTCATCATAGCGCTTGATGGTTTTTGCGACTGCACTTGAAGAAACTTTCAAAGTTCTTGAAATGTTCCGTATTGACTGACCTTTATGTCTTAAAGTAATGTTGGACTGTCGTTTCTATTTGCTTATTTTAGCTGTTCTTGCCATAATATGGACTTGGTCTTTTACCAAATAGGGCTATCTTGTGTATACCAACCCCTGCCCTGTCACAACACAACTGATTGTCTCAAACGCATTAAGGAAAGAAAGATATTCCACAGATGTACTTTTAACAAGGCACATCTATTAATTGAAATGCATTCCAGGTGATTACCTCATGAAGCTGGTTGAGAGAATGCCAAGAGTGTGCAAAGCTGTCATCAAGGCAAAGGGTGGGTACTTTGAAGACTTTGAAGACTTATTTTTTAGTTACTACATGATTCCATATGTGTTATTTCATAGTGTTGATGTCTGCACTATTATTCTACAATGTAGAAAATAGTAAAATAAAGAAAAAACTTTTGGCTGGTACTGTACATGGTCAACACTGTCCAACAAAATGCTTACTTGCAGGTTCCTTCTCAACAATGCAACAACAAAAAGTAATGGAGAAAGTAATGTGTGTTAATGTCAAATCCAATCAAATTTTATTGGTCACATACACATGGTTAGCAGATGTTAATGCGACTGTAGTGAAATGCTTGTTGAGTGTAGTGAAATGCTTGTTATTGTTATGTTTGTGTGTGTGTGTATAAGCGTGAGTGAGTGCATGTGTGCTAAGGTGCGGAGAATCAGCAGTCTGATGGCTTGTAGATATAAACTCTCTGAGCATGTTTAATATCAGACCTCATGCTCATTTATCATCTGTCTGATGGTAAGGGAGTTAACAGCTCGTGGCTGGGGTGTGTGGGGTCCTTGATGATGCTGCTGGCCTTTCTCAGGCACCATTTTGAGTAGATGTCCTGGATGTCCTTGCGGTCGTGGACGGAACAATTCCCGTACCAGGCCGTGATGCAACCGGTCAAGACTCTCTTAATGGGCCCGGGGTGGTTTTCTTCAGCCGCCTTAGGAAGTAGAGACAAGAGTGGCGGTGTTGTTGGACCCTGTCAAGTCCTCGGTGATGTGGATGCCAAAGAGCTTCAAACTGCTGACTCTCTCTACTGCAGACCCGTTGATGTGGATCGGGTCATGTTCTCCCCTCTGCTTCCTGAAGTTAACAATCAACTCCTTTCTTTTGCTGACGTTGAGGGAGAAGTTGTTGTCCTGGCACCACAATGCCAGTTCACTTACATACTCCCTATAGGCTGACTCGTCGTTGTTAGTTATAGACCTACAACCGTGGTGTCGTCAGCAAACTTGATGACAGAGTTGGTGTCTTGCAAAGCCACGCAGTCGTGGGTGAACAGGGAGTACGGCAGAGGGCTGAGGACACACCCCTGTGGGGGCCCTGTGTTAAGAATCAGTGCGGAGGAGGTGTTGTTGCCAATCCTCACAGCCGGTGGTCTGCCCGTCAGGAAGTCCAGGATCCAGTTGCAGAGGGTAGTGTCCAGACCCAGGGCTCTGAGTTTTGTGTCGAGCTTGGAGGGAACAATAGTGTTGAATCCTGAATTGTAGTCAATTAACAGAATTCTCACATTGGTGTTCCTCTTGTCCAGATGTGTTACAGCCAGCTGGCCAGCACACACTCTGAGGACACGGCCAAGGACGGCTTCGTGAGTATTATTCCCTCTTTTGAGAGTTTTCCTCACGTCAGCCTCGGAGAGTGAAAGCACCTTGTCATCCGGAGCAGCGAGAATATTCCTTATACACAAGCAGGTACGAGTCATCAGGGTTTGTTCTGCTGATATAGAATGCTGCAGTACAGGCTCTCAGCATGGTACGGATGTCTCTGTTCATCCAGTGTTTTTGGTTGGGGTATGTCCGGACTGTTATTGTGGGTACAACATCATCAACACATTTCCGAGCACGCCCCCATTCTCATCAACGGGGCTGCAGTGGAGCAGGTTGAAAGCTTCAAGTTCCTTGGTGTCCACATCACCAACAAACTAACATGGTCCAAGCACACAAAGACAGTTGTGAAGAGGGCACAACAAAACCTATTCCCCCTCAGGAGACGAAAAGATTTGGCATGGGTCCTCAGATCCTCAAATATTTCTACAGCTGCACCATGGAGAGCATCCTGACTGGTTGCATCACTGCCTGGTATGGCAACTGCTCGGGCTCCGACCGCAAGGCACTTCAGAGGGTAGTGCGAACGGCCCAGTACATCACTGGGGCCAAGCTTCCTGCCATCCAGGACCTCTATACCAGGTGGTGACAGAGGAAGGCCCTAAAAATTGTCAAAGACTCCAGCCACCCTAGTCATGGACTGTTCTCTCTGCTACCACATGGCAAGCGGTACCGGAGCGCCAAGTCTAGGTCTGAGAGGCTTCTGAATAGCTTCTACCCCCAAGCCATAAGACTCCTGAACATCTAGTCAAATGGCTACCCAGACTATTTGCATTGCCCCCTTCCCTCTCCACACCACTGCCACTCTCTGTTGTCATCTATGCATAGTCACTTTAATAACTTAACCTACATGTACATATTACCTCGACTAACCGGTGCCCCCGCACATTAACTCTGTACCGGCACCCCCCTGTTTATATTGTTTGTTTTACTGCTCCTATTTAATTACTTGTTACTTTTATCTCTTATTCTTATCCATATTTTTTGAAACTGCACTGTTGGTTAGTGGCTCGTAAGTAAGCATTTCACTGTAAGGTCTACACCTGCTGTATTCGGAGCATGTGACTAATACAATTTGATTTGACTAACAATGTATATACCTCAATGTTGATGGATGAGTCCTGGGTGGATGAATCTTTGAACATATTCCAATTAGTATTCTCAAAACAGTCCTGCAGCATTGAGTCTGCCTCTGTCCACTATTCTCTGTGTTGGTGGCTCCCTATTGAATTGCTGTTTGTAGGCGGAGAGCAGGAATACAAAGACGTGATCTGATTGACCGAAGTGGGGGCCGGGGATGACTTTGTATGTATCAGGGATCTTTGTATAGACCGCATTCAGAAAGTATTCAGACCCCTTGACTTTTTCCCCACATTGTTACGTTACAGCCTTATTCTAAAATGGATTACATTGTTTTTTTACCTCATCAATCTACACACAATACCCCATAATGACAAAGCAAAAACTGTTTAGACATTTTTGCAAATGTATTACAAATAAAAAACTGAAATATAACATTTACATAAGTATTCAGACCCTTTACTCAGTACTTTGTTGAAGCGCCTTTGCCAGCAATTACAGCATTGAGTCTTCTTGGGTATGACGCTACAAGCATGGCACACCTGTATCTAGGGAGTTTCTCCCATTCTTCTCTGCAGATCCTCTCAAGCTCTGTCAGGTTGGATGGGGAGCATCGCTGCACAGCTATTTTCAGGTCTCTAGAGATGTTTGATTGGGTTCAAGTCCGGGGTCTGACTGGGCCACAAAAGGACATTCAGAGACTTGTCCCAAAGCCACTGCTGCGTTGTCTTGGCTGTGTGCTTAAGGTCGTTGTCCTGTTGGAAGGTGAACCTTCACCCCAGTCTGAGGTCCTGAGTGCTCTGGAGCAGGTTTTCATCAAGGATCTCTCTGTACTTTGCTCCGTTCACCTTTCCCTCGATCCTGACTAGTCTCCCAGTCCCTGCCGCTGAAAAACATCCCCACAGCATGATGCTGCCACCACCATGCTTCACCGTAGGGATAGTGCCAGGTTTCCTCCAGACGTGACGCTTGGCATTCAGGCCAAAGAGTTCAATCTTGGTTCCATCAGACCAGAGAATCTTGTTTCTCATGGTTTGAGAGTCTTTAGGTGCCTTATGGCAAACTCCAAGCGAGCTGTCATGTGCTTTTTACTGAGGAGTGGCTTTCGTCTTGCCACTCCACCATAAAGGCCTGATTGATGTAGTGCTGCAGAGAGGGTTGTCCTTCTAGAAGATTCTCCCATCTCCACAGAGGAGCTCTGTCAGAGTGACCATCGGATTCTTGGTAACCTCCCTGACCAAGGCCCTTCTCTCCCAATTGCTCAGTTTGGCCGGGGCGCCCAGCTCTAGGAAGAGTCTTGGTGGTTCCAAACTTCTTCCATGTAAGAATGATGGAGGCCTCTGTATTCTTGGGAACCTTCAATGCTGCAGAAATGTTTTGGTACCCTTCCCCAGATCTGTGCCTCGACACAATCCTGTCTCGGAGCTCTACGGAGAATTCCTTCGACCTCATGGCTTAGTTTTTGCTCTGAAATGCACTGTCAACTGTGGGACCTTATATAGACAAGGGGTGTGTCTTTCCAACTCATGTCCAATCAATTTAATTTCCCACAAGTGGACTCCAATTAAGTTGTAGAAACATCTAAAGGATGATCAATGGAAACAGGATGCACCTGAGCTTAATTTTGAGTTTCATAGCAAAGGGTCTGAATACGTATGTAAATAAGGTATCTGTTTTTATTTTTAATACATTTACAAAAAATTCTAAAAATCTGTTTTCACTTTGTCATTATGGGGTATTGTGTGTAAATTGATGAGGAAAATGTTTTATTTAATCAATTTTAGAATAAGGCTGTAACAAATAAGGCTGTAACAAAATGTGGAAAAAGTCAAGGAGTCTGAATACTTTCCGAATGCACTGTATGTGTTGTTTGTTGTAGGGTGGGAGGACACACACACAAACACACAAACATACAGTCAGAAACTCACCGATGCCCCTGTATTTGGGAGGGTTGGCCTTCTCGTCCAGCTGTAGCTGAGTCTTTACATACTCTGTAGGGAAGGTGATACAGATCTCTATACCCCCTGCTATACCACCTGTAGAAAACACAGAGAGCAGAGGTCAGATAAAGCTATACCACCTGTAGAATAGATAGCCTAATTTAGTTACTGTCAACCTGGCACTGCTAAGGATTCAGGGATGAACCAAACGTTGTAAATGTATTCAGAACCATCTGTGCTTACTGTCATTACAGGTTGGTGAATTCCTTCGAACTGGGCTGAACAGAGAGCAATGGTCAGATAAAGCTTATCAACCAGAATATTTATTTTGTGAATCTTCAGGTAGCTAGCCTTGGTACCAGACTGTTTCTGCTTTAAACAAATTACACAATGACAGGCTGGCTGAAGCAGGATTCACTTTGGGCAAAGTCATTATATCAAGATCAGTAACAATAACCCAACAAATAGCTGTTATCCATAAACCTTAAAAGCTCAGAGAGTGTGAGAGCAATGTTATGGAGGAGATGCGGCCATGTTCTCTATGTATGAACGTGTAGCTATTAGATCGAACAAACACACAAACAAACAAACAAAGGAACAAACAAACGAATGAATCGATGAATGAATAAATGATGTAAGATGTTGGACAGCTCTATATTGTGAATGAGTTCAGAGGATGGGGATGAGTGTTAAGAGCAGAACTATGCTGATGAGTCACTTGGGAAGAAGGGAGGATGAGTGAGAGGAAGGGAGAGAGGGAGGGGAGAGGGAGGATGAGGAGGCTGACATTAATTAAATGATCTACTCTGCCCAGAGGGAGGGGCTCCCTTACACAGCCCAAGACCCTCCATTAGCTCAATAACACACACAAACACTTTCCACCCCTCTCTCACACACACACTCACATTCTAATCCCATAGCCCTCTCTGTATAAAGAAATAACGGGAAGTTATTACAGATATGTCATCCAACTGTGTGACAGCTTGGCATCCATCCCACTGCTTCCATTATTGTAGGCCAAGGCTCTCAATCTCTTCTCTAGCCCTTAGCATTTTAGCATTCTGGAGGTAGGAGATATATTTAACCTATGACACATACAGTACATGTACAGTAGATATACAAGGATTTTAAGTGGTTGGTGGTCAATTACCCATTGATATATGGTTGAGTGAGAGTATTCAGCAAAGCAAATTGCCCTAACAAGGCAAAGCCCTGTATACAGTAGCTGATGCATAATACATTTGTACAGTATTTTCAGTCTAGAAAGCTGAGTCATGATGCCCCACGAAATTTGGATTTCTGAGTCATGATGCCCCACGAAATTTGGATTTCATGTATTGGACATACACAAAATAGTCCAAATTGTTGAAGTGAAATGAAAAAAATTACTTGTTTAATTAAAAAAACTCCCCCAAAATTTAAACGGAAAAGTGGTGCGTGCATATGTATTCACCCCCTTTTCTATGAAGCCCCTAAATAAGATCTGGTGCAACCAATTACCTTCAGAAGTCACATAATTAGTTAAATAAAGTCCACCTGTGTGCAATGTAAGTGTCACATGATCTCAGTATATATACACCTGTTCTGAAAGGTCCCAGAGTCTGCAACACCACCAAGCAAGCGACACCATGAAGACCAAGGAGCTCTCCAAACAAGTGAGGGACAAAGTTGTGGAGAAGTACAGGGTTATAAAAAAATTGCCAAAACTTTGAACATCCCACGGAGCACCATTAAATCCGTTATAATTTTTTTTAAAGAATATGGCACCACAACAAACCTGCCAAGAGAGGGCCTCCCACCAAAACTCACGGACAAGGCAAGGACCACTTAGGACCACTTTAAGCCGTACACTCCACAGAGTTGGGCTTTACGGAAGAGTGGCCAGAAAAAAAACATTGCTTAAAGAAAAAAATAAGCAAACACATTCGGTGTTCGCCAAAAGGCATGTGGGAGACTCCCCAAACATATGGAAGAAGGTACTCTGGTCAGATGAGACTAAAATAGAGATTTTGGCCATCAAGGAAAACGCTATGTCTGGCGCAAACCCAACACCTCTCATCACCCCGAGAACACCATCCACACAGTGAAGCATGGTGGTGGCAGCATCATGCTGTGGGGATGTTTTCATTGGCAGGGACTGGGAAACTGGTCAGAATTGAAGGAATGATGGATGGCGCTAAATACAGGGAAATACAGTCTTCCAGAGATTTGAGAATGGGATGGAGGTTCACCTTCCAGCAGGACAATGACCCTAAGCATACTGCTAAAGCAACACTTGAGTGGTTTAAGGAGAACATTTAAATGTCTTGGAATGGCATATTTGCATAAGTATTCAGACCCTTTGGTATCAGGTGCATCCTGTTTCCATTGATCATCTTTAAGATGTGTCTACAACTTGATTGGAGTCCACCTGTGGTAAATTCAATTGATTGGACATGATTTGGAAAGGAATTGTTCATAGAGCTCAGAGTCAGGGTTAAGGCACAGATCTGGGGAAGGGTACCAAATAATGTCTGCAGCATTGAAGGTCCCCAAGAAGACAGAGGCCTTCATCATTCTTAAATGGAAGAAGTTTGGAACCACCAAGACACTTCCTAGAGCTGGCCGTCTGGCCAAACTGAGCAATTGGGGGAGAAGGGCCTTGGTCAAGGAGGTGACCAAGAACCCAATGGTTTCTCTGACAGAGCTCCAGAGTTCATCTGTAGAGATGGGAGAGCCTTCCAGAAGGTCAACCATCTCTGCAGCACTCCACCAATCAAGCCTTTATGGTAGAGTGGCCAGACGGAAACCATTCCTCAGTAAAAAACACATGACAGCCCGCTTGCAGTTTGCTAAAAGGCACCTAAAAGACTCTCAGACTGTGAGAAACAAGATTCTATGGTCTGATGAAGGTAAGATTGAGCTCTTTGGCCTGAATGCCAAGTGTCACGTCTGGAGGAAACCTGGCACCATCCCTACGGTGAAGCATGGTGGTGGCAGCATCATGGTGTGGGGATGTTTTTCCGCAGCAGGGACTGGGAGACTAGTCAGGATCGAGGGAAAGATGAAAGGAGCAAAGTACAGAGAAATCCTTGATGAAAACCTGCTCCAGATCGCCCAGGACCTCAGACTGGGGCGAAGGTTCACCTTCCAACAGGACAACGACCCTAAGCACACAGCCAAGGCAATGCAGGAGTGGCTTCAGGACAAGTCTCTGAATGCCCTTGTGTGGCCCAGCCAGAGCCTGGACTTGAACCCGTTCAAACATTTCTGGAGAGACCTGAAAATAGCTGTGCAGTGACACTCCCCATCCAACCTGACAGAGCTTGTATTTGCGGAGAAACTCCGCAAATACAGGTGTTCCAAGCTTGTAGCATCATACCCAAGAAGACTTGAGGCTGTAATCGCTCCCAAAGGTGCTTCAACAAAATACTGAGTAAAGGGTCTGAATACTTATGTAAATGTTATATTTCTGTTTGTCATTATGGGGTATTGTGTGTAGATTGATAAAGAAAAAAAACAATTTAATCAATTTTAGAATAAGGCTGTCACGTAACAAAATGTGGAAAAAGTCAAGGGGTCAGAATACTTTCCCAATGACCTGTATGTCTACATTAGGGTTCCTAAATTCCAGACAGCACTACAACAGTTTTAAACGTGAAGGCTATTGGGGAAGCAGTGTCTCCATCAGCATGCGCACTAACACAACTCAGATTATTAATTCTCATCAGACATGCAGGAACGTGTTTGCCATCCAACCCACAACACACACACACACACACACACACACAAACAGAGATATGAGCCCTTAAATGACTCCAGTAGTACTTTACTACAGCTGAATGAGCAGACCTTTCATCTTGATCTATTCCTGAACCAGACACACAGAAAACAGAACATTCTCCTCCTCTCTCTCCGCCAGTCACCCCCCCGCCCTCCCTCACTCACTCACTCACTCACTCACTCACCCTCTCTCTATATACCTCTTCCCTAGGCTGTGCTCTCTCTATACCTTTCTGTGTCAGGTCACAAAATCAATGTGTTTTCATTTGACACTGACACTTGTTATTAGTGGGAATTGATGTACCTAGAAACTAGTTTACCATTTCCTACCCAGCACAGACAGGGACAGACAGAGAGGCTATCAAATACAGAGCATGCACAGCATGTAAACCAGTCAGACAACTAGGATATACATTTGAAGTCGGAAGTTTACATACACTTAGGTTGGAGTCATTAAAACTTGTTTTTCAACCACTCCACAAATTTCTTGTTAACAAACTATAGTTTTGGCAAGTCGGTTAGGACATCTACTTTGTGCATGACACAAGTAATTTTTCCAACAACTGTTTACAGACAGATTATTTTACTCATAATTCACTGTATCACAATTCCAGTGGGTCAGAAGTTTACATTAAGTTGACTGTGCCTTTAAACAGCTTGGAAAATTCCAGAAAATGATGTCATGGCTTTAGAAGCTTCTGATAGGCTAATTGACATCATTTGAGTCAATTGGAGGTGTACCTGTGGATGTATTTCAAGGCCTACCTTCAAACTTAGTGCCTCTTTGCTTGACATCATGGGAAAATCTAAAGAAATCAGCCAAGACCTCAGAAAGAAAATTGTAGACCTCCACAAGTCTGGTTCATCCTTGGGAGCAATTTACAAACGCCTGAAGGTACCACGTTCATCTGTACAAACAATAGTAAGCAAGTATAAACACCATGGGACCACGCAGCCGTCATACCGCTCAGGAAGGAGACGCGTTCTGTCTCCTAGAGATGAACGTACTTTTGTTGCTATTTTCGTCAATACATTTTGATCGAGGAACTAGTGAGTTTATTTGCAGGAGTCTATTAAACCCAAGGTAACAGTGAAGGAGTGTATTAAACAAAAGGTAACAGTGAAGGAGTGTATTAATCCCAAGGTAACAGTGAAGGAGTGTATTAAAAACAAGGTAACAGTGAAGGAGTGTATTAAACACAAGGTAACAGTGAAGGAGTGTATTAAACACAAGGTAACAGTGAAGGAGTGTATTAAACACAAGGTAACAGTGAAGAAGTGTATTAATCACAAGGTAACCGTGAAGGAATGTATTAAACACAAGGTAACCGTGAAGGAGTGTATTAAACACAAGGTAACAGTGAAAGAGTGTATTAATCACAAGGTAACAGTGAAGGAGTGTATTAAGCACAAGGTAACAGTGAAGGAGTGTATTAAGCACAAGGTAACAGTGAAGGAGTGTATTAAACACAAGGTAACAGTGAAGGAGTGTATTAAACACAAGGTAACAGTGAAGGAGTGTATTAAACACAAGGTAACAGTGAAGGAGTGTATTAAGCACAAGGTAACAGTGAAGGAGTGTATTAATCCCAAGGTAACAGTGAAGGAGTGTATTAAACACAAGGTAACAGTGAAGGAGTGTATTAAACACAAGGTAACAGTGAAGGAGTGTATTAATCACAAGGTAACAGTGAAGGAGTGTATTAAACTGATAGGGATGTTTGTATGTTTAAGTAATGACTAAGAATATTCCATTCTGAAAATGTATGCAATAGGGTTATAAGACAATGATAATCCAATTGATGTGTGTGTGTCTAGAAATGTATATTGTATAGAGAATGGAACAAGGTGGTAATGAATGTGTCTGAGAGAACAAAGAATTCTTTGTGAAACCAGACTACAGGAGAGAGGCCTTCTCGTCCTTGTGACGGGAGGGACTACTAGGAGCTGTCCAGATTGACTTATGTTGCAAGATTGTGATAAGCCAATGAATGTGTACTGTGGGAAAGTACTATTTCCTAGAGAGGGTGGAGCATTTGTATCATTTGTGTTCAGCTTAAAGCTTATACAATATAAAAAGACTGTGTTCACATTTGGAGTTCAGAATTCTCATGAATAAACAATACCTGATCAAATTGCAGATATGGGACTTTGTCAAATTTTTCATTAACTAGAGCTTTACAACCTCTGGGAATTATTCAAAGCCTGATTGATAGTTTATGTCAACAATTGAGAATGAAATTTTCGTGACATAAACACAAGGTAACAGTGAAGGAGTGTATCACCTCATATAAATAACACTTTCCTAAATAGAGCCCTACCCAACCCTGTCCACCCTTACCCTTAATATAACCCATCCACCATACAGGACACCAGAGTTACACCAAATGTTTCTGTGTTTTAAAAATCAACTCGCCGATCGCGTGATTGTTGACAACCGCAGGCAAGCACACTTGACAAATGATGACCCGGCCAAAAACGAAAAAAGCAAAAAAGGAGAAGAGAAAGGAAACAATGTGAACAATACCATCTCTCTCTCACACTCACACACACACTCCACCCTCGCAAAGCAGATTTATATTTTAATCAACAACCTTCAGACTTCACAGCTGGTTTCCTGCTTGCATCACAGCCACTCAGAGCACACACACACGTACACCACTGAGGCTGATCGTCAGTCCAGAGCATGTACAGTGCCTTCAGAAAGTATTCATACCCCTTGGTTTATTCCACATTTTGTTGTGTTACAGCCAGAATTTAAAATAAATATATATTTTTTAAGTATCTCACCCATCTACACACAATCTGGGGAGGCAGGTAGCAAGATCGAATCCCTGAGCTGACAAGGTAAAAATCTGTTGTTCAGCCCCTGAACAAGGCAGTTAACCCACTGTTCCTAGGCCGTCAATGAAAATAAGAATTTGTTCTTAACTGACTTGCCTAGATAAATAAAGGTAAAATAAAAAAAATTATAAAATACCCCATGATGACAAATATTTGTTTGAAATGTTTGCAAATGTATTGAAAATGAAATACCAAAATATATAATTGACATTAGTATAACAAACTTTGGAATAAGTATAACATTATTATAACAAAATGTTGAATAAGTCAAGGGGTATGAATACTTTCTAAAGGCACTGTATAAGTGTGGACCTGGTTGAGTGGATAGGCTGCAGCCCAGCAGTAGACACACATCCCAGCCAAGCCACCCATAGGCACTTTTCACACCATTACACACTATTAGATCAAACATGGAGGAGAGAGACAGAGACAGAAAGAGAGAGAGAGCAAAGATAGAAAGAGAGAGAGAGAGAGAGAGAGAGAGAGAGAGAGAGAGATCGAGATCGAGATCGAGAGGAGAGAGGGAGACAGAGAGTGGGTTAAATGAAAATTAGGGAGAAAGGGGATAGCAACAGATGGAGAGCGATCAAGGGAGAAAATAAGTGCATTTATTTATTTATTATTTACTTATCCAGACGTGTCAATTAAGAACCAATTCTTATTTACAATGATGGCAAAGAGAGAGGGAGATAGAGAAGAGAAGACCTCTGAAGTGCTATCTATCTACCTGCTGTTGAGGTAACTCTAATGAGTGTTGGCCACATCTGCTCCTGATGAGAACTTCCAGGTTTTCACTGAGAAAAACAACCTTTCAAATCACCCAACCTGGCAACAAATAAACATAAACAAATCTGGCAACCCCACAGTTTATGGACCAGAACACAGTTTATGGACATTTTATGGACCATAACATGCAAGAACCAAAACACCAAAAATACTAAACAGGGGGCAATAATTTGTACTTTAAATGTATTCTTATTTATCCAGACTAGTCACATTAAAATGAAATATGTTCTTCAACAACAGAGAGAGATTAAACTACACGTTTTTTCAGGCCAACTCATACATTTAATCATATACATGTTTTCCTACACATGGACCAGAACACTATAATGTGCAAAAGCCAGGACACCAAAAACCCTCTCTATACCTTTAGTTATCCAGACTCATCTCATTTATGTAAAATATGTTTATCAGGGACCTGGTGTGAAGAGAGATGAGAATACAGGGGAGAGTGTAGAATACAGGGGAGAGTGTAGAATACAGGGGGGAGTGTAGAAAGATGGTGCCACATGTCCATATTCCTCAACCCCAACGTTGACCGTAGCCAGAGGTCTTAACATCAAACATGATGTATTAATACAGTCTTAATATTTCTGTTTGCCACATCTGAAATATGAAAGAAATGATTCATCTATCGCCTGTTCAAAAACACCGCTCCCAAACCCTACACTAATGTTTAATTACACGTCTATTCATTTTACATGGAAAATCTTTTGAACTGCTTCTAACCGTCCAGTAGGCCGTTCCCTGCAGACTGGAAGGACGGAGACTGATGTTGTTCTGGCAATGTTGTTGTGTTTTCCTAAAACAGTAAACAGTTTGTCTCTCATGAAGATGAGTTGGATGTTGTTGTGTTTTCCTAAAACAGTAAACAGTTTGTCTCTCATGAAGATGAGTTGGATGTTGTTGTGTTTTCCTAAAACAGTAAACAGTTTGTCTCT
Organism: Brachymystax lenok tsinlingensis; assembly: GCA_030435695.1. Taxonomy (NCBI): domain Eukaryota; kingdom Metazoa; phylum Chordata; class Actinopteri; order Salmoniformes; family Salmonidae; genus Brachymystax; species Brachymystax lenok. The sequence goes on along the minus strand of CM059807.1, from coordinate 22,825,085 downwards.
CATGAAGATGAGTTGGATGTTGTTGTGTTTTCCTAAAACAGTAAACAGTTTGTCTCTCATGAAGATGAGTTGGATGTTGTTGTGTTTTCCTAAAACTGTAAACAGTTTGTCTCTCATGAGGATGAGTTGGATGTTGTTGTCACTTTCTTAGACAGCAATGAATACATCTGTCAGGGAGTGTGCAGAGTTCAGTGGGGTATGAATGAGCAGGGAGTGAGTGCACACTTTGACAAGCCCTCTGAGGCTAAGAGGAGACAGCCACTCAAAGAACTTAACTGGCTGCCCTGCGGCAAGAGTGTGTGAGAGAGAGAGAGTGTGTGAGAGAGAGAGAGTTGCAAACACAGAGCAATACAGTACTCTCTCAGACCTCACACACACGCACAGATGCACACGCACCCAAACACACACACACACATTGTATGACAATAAAAATCTCCACTACAAAAGAACACACAAATACACTGCTCAAAAAAATAAAGGGAACACTAAAATAACACATCATAGATCTGAATGAATGAAATAATCTTATTAAATACTTTTTTCTTTACATAGTTGAATGTGCTGACAACAAAATCACACAAAAATTATCAATGGAAATCAAATTTATCAACCCATGGAGGTCTGGATTTGGAGTCACACTCAAAATTAAAGTGGAAAACCACACTACAGCCTGATCCAACTTTGATGTAATGTCCTTAAAACAAGTCAAAATGAGGCTCAGTAGTGTGTGTGGCCTCCACGTGCCTGAATGACCTCCCTACAACGCCTGGGCATGCTCCTGATGAGGTGGCGGATGGTCTCCTGAGGGATCTCCTCCCAGACCTGGACTAAAGCATCCGCCAACTCCTGGACAGTCTGTGGTGCAACGTGGCGTTGGTGGATGGAGCGAGACATGATGTCCCAGATGTGCTCAATTGGATTCAGGTATGGGGAACGGGCGGGCCAGTCCTTAGCATCAATGCCTTCCTCTTGCAGGAACTGCTGACACACTCCAGCCACATGAGGTCTAGCATTGTCTTGCATTAGGAGGAACCCAGGGCCAACCGCACCAGCATATGGTCTCACAAGGGGTCTGAGGATCTCATCTCGGTACCTAATGGCAGTCAGGCTACCTCTGGCGAGCACATGGAGGGCTGTGCGGCCCCCCAAAGAAATGCCACCCCACACCATGACTGACCCACCGCCAAACCGGTCATGCTGGAGGATGTTGCAGGCAGCAGAACGTTCACCACGGCGTCTCCAGACTTTCATTTGTGAAGAGCACAGGGCGCCAGTGGCGAATTTGCCAATCTTGGTGTTCTCTGGCAAATGCCAAACGTCCTGCACGGTGTTGGGCTGTAAGCACAACCCCCACCTGTGGACGTTGGGCCCTCATACCACCCTCATGGAGTCTGTTTCTGACCGTTTGAGCAGACACATGCACATTTGTGGCCTGCTGGAGGTCATTTTGCAGGGCTCTGGCAGTGCTCCTCCTTGCACAAAGGCGGAGGTAGTGGTCCTGCTGCTGGGTTGTTGCCCTCCTACGGCCTCCTCCACGTCTCCTGATGTACTGGCCTGTCTCCTGGTAGCGCCTCCATGCTCTGGACACTACGCTGACAGACACAACAAACCTTCTTGCCACAGCTCGCATTGATGTGCCATCCTGGATGAGCTGCACTACCTGAGCCACTTGTGTGGGTTGTAGACTCCGTCTCATGCTACCACTAGAGTGAAAGCACCGCCAGCATTCAAAAGTGACCAAAACATCAGCCAGGAAGCATAGGAACTGAGAAGTGGTCTGTGGTCACCACCTTCAGAACCACTCCTTTATTGGGGGTGTCTTGCTAATTGCCTATAATTTCCACCTGTTGTCTATTCCATTTGCACAACAGCATGTGAAATTTATTGTCAATCAGTGTTGCTTCCTAAGTGGACAGTTTGATTTCACAGAAGTGTGATTGACTTGGGGTTACATTGTGTTGTTTAAGTGTTCCCTTTATTTTTTTGAGCAGTGTACAAAGAAAATCAGGACCAGAAACTCATTTAAAGCTCTCAGCCCCAGGCCAATCCTGTCTCATATCATAGCCTCCACCTCTCAACATTGGCCATCGCCATTGGCTGCTGAGCCCAGGAGAGGGAGCATAAAGAGCTCATACACCCTTCATGTAGAAATGTGCCTCATTGCCATTGTCTGGGTTTATAAGAGATGTAGGACTTTTCTTCCATTAAGCTACGACTTTCAATGTTCTGTCCATATAACTTCCCCCCAGTGCCTCCAGGCCTATACAAGAGACCGATATAACCACACAAACACAGACACACACACACACAGTGGGTTACTGTAAGGGTGAGGCAGCACCATGAGCTAAGACTAAATAATGTTTCTTTTACAATGCCAGATGTCATCTAAGAAGACATGCGCTCTCTCCTCTCGCTCTCCCCCTCTCTTTCTCTCACTAACTCACTCCATCCGGTAGGCCATCATTGTAAATAAGAATTTGTTCTTAACTGACTTGCCTAGTTAAATTAAGGTTAAATAAAATGTAAAAAATCACATCATCCCATCTTGCATTACATCAGTCCCAAAAGTGGAATATTTCTCACAAGCTAAGCTAGGTCCGTTATGGCACCAGACACATGGAGTCAAACTAGAGGCATCCTGGCTATGGTCTTTAACTACGGTTCAAACAACCAAGTTTATGTCATTGGCACAGAAAGATAATGGCTTGCTGTGGTCCTGGGGCCAACAAGGATACTCTCAAGGATATGTACTTTGTGCCTCTGCTTTTACTGAGAAAAGACTGCAGGCAAAGGAGAGAGTGCGCTAACAAGCAGCACACACTCACAATCTCTCGCATACACACACACTCATTACCACTCAGAGTGCAGGGTTAAATAACCAGATATAGCTGTGGTTCCATGTCTAGGCACTGAGAGAAGTGCTAGTCAGATTTATTAACTGTAAAACCGGGTGTCAGGAGGATTCTGTATCTTGGCGTAGTAAAACATTGTCTTGGCTGTTGATTGAGTAATATCTCAGGTCAGAGTTATAGACACAAGAGCATTTTACCTGATTGCTTTTATCTCACTGAGTCATCAACTCCTTCTTTGAGAGTAGATCAGTTCCTAGGGTACCACACTGTGATTTCAACACACACTCATATACTATACATACATACATACATACACAAGCCATTAATCAAAATAACTAAATATTCTTGGTCTCCCCCTAAACTTGCACCCATAGATTCAGACAGTAAGAAAAACAGAGAAAGAGAGAGAAATATATTCCATAGATAAGGAGTAATCAACTGGCTTTAAAGAGTATTTATTTATTTTTTCACCTTTATTTAACCAGGTAGGCTAGTTGAGAACAAGTTCTCATTTACAACTGCGACCTGGCCAAGATAAAGCACAGCAGTTTGATACATACAACAACAAAGAGTTACACATGGAATACAGAGACATACAGCCAATAATACAGTAGAAAAATGAAAAAAGTCTATATACAGTGAGTGCAAATGAGGTCAGATAAGGGAGGTAGGGCAACAAATAAGCCATGGTGGCGAGGTAATTACAATATAGCAATTAAACACTGGGATGGTAGATGTGCAGAAGATAAATGTGCAAGTTACTGGGGTGCAAAGGAGCAAGATAAATAAATAAATACAGTATGGGGATGAGGTAGCAGGATGGACTGTTTACAGATGGGCTATGTGCAGGTGCAGAGATCTGTGCGCTGCACTGACAGCTGGTGCTTAAAGCTAGTGAGGGAGAAATGAGTCTCCAGCTTCAGTGATTTCTGTAGTTCGTTCCAGTCATTGGCAGCAGAGAACTGGAAGGAAAAGCGGCCAAAGGAGGAATTGGCTTTTGGGGTGACCAGTGAGAAATACCGGCTGGAGCGCATGCTGCGGGTGGGTGCTGCTATGGTGACCAGTGAGCTGAGATAAGGCGGGGCTTTACCTATCAGAGACTTGTAGATGACCTGGAGCCAGTGGGATTGGCGACGAGTATGAAGCGAGGGGCAGCCAACGAGAGCGTACAGGTCGCAGTGGTGGGTAGTATATGAGGATTTGGTGACAAAACGGATGGCACTGTGATAGACTGCATCCAATTTGTTGAGTAGAGTGTTGGAGGCTATTTTATAAATGACATCGCCAAAGTCGAGGATCGGTAGGATGGTCAGTTTTACGAGGGTATGTTTGGCAGCATGAGTAAAGGATGCTTTGGAATAGGAAGCCGATTCTGGATTTAATTTTGGATTGGAGATTTTTAATGTGAGTCTGGAAGGAGAGTTTACAGTCTAGCCAGACACCTAGGTATTTGTAGATACTACTGCATGATCGGAACTAGAAGCACAAGCATTTCGCTACACTCGCATTAACATCTGCTAACCATGTGTATGTGACAAATACATTTTGATTTGATTTGTAGTTGTCCACATATTCTAAGTCAGAGCCGTCCAGAGTAGTGATGCTGGACGGGCCGGCAGGTGGGGGCAGTGATCGGTTGAAATGCATGCATTTAGTTTTACTTGCATTTAAGAGCAGTTGGAGGCCACGAAAGGAGAGTTGTATGGCATTGAAGCTCGTTTGGAGTTAGTTAACACAGTGTCCAAAGAAGGGCCAGAAGTATACAGAATGGTGTCGTCTGCGTAGAGGTGGATCAGAGAATCACCCGCAGCAAGAGCAACATCATTGATGTATACAGAGAAGAGAGTCGGCCCGAGAATTGAACCCTGAGGCACAGAGTGGAGTGTACAACTAGACAAACAGGTTAAATACGAGTTGGGCTGACAGACTTTGGCTGTTCGGCTGTTAGCGTTCCCAGCCAGTTTGTCTGGTTAGTCTGGTTTAAAGGAGTGGAAGGGAGGGAGGAGACCATGCAGGTTTCTCCAATCTAACATCTAGATGGATGGCCTCATTTAAATGTACCAATAGCTGAGAGGAGGAGAGTCCGGAGAGACTGTGTGTGAAATGGCACCATAGGCTGTTAGGATTGTGAAAGGATGTCTACAAAGAAAAAAAAGGTTGCACAAACCTGCAGAGTACTGGATGAAACTGTGCATGCTGGCCAGTTTTATTGTTGCTCCACAGTTGCAACAACGTTACTACAGTACAAGGTTTGTCAGGGTCACTGTGGTCTCTTGTCAAGGCTGTAATCAATAGAGCGGTGCTAAATGCCTCTCTATGAGGGTGCCTCTCAAGGCCTCGAAATGCACCAGCCTGCCCTGCCTCACTCTAATCACCCACAATGTGGGGGGGTTAGGTCATGAGTTTCAAATGCAACCAGGTTCAGTCTGAGTATGTATGAGATATGAGCCTATGTTATAACTGCGTACTGCAGCATTACTAAGAGTCTGTATGAGTTTGTATATTACTACTCCATTATTCAACCTAGTCCTCCATTATAACAGACCTGATTCTGCCATTTTATACATGCACTCACGCCACTGACAAATATGTTTATTGTGAATCTCATGCTTTCTACATGTAGGCCTAGTGTATGGCAACTTTGTAATCAAACTACTCATACAAACTACTGAATCCAAATGGCATATCAATGGTTTATTTATAGTACAAGCACAACTCCAGATTCCTGAATCCTTAATTGAACTCAATAGCATTATCGAAGGACAGCATCTCTCTCCTTCAGCATGGCCTACATTTAAATATATCCAGTGTGATGTGGTTGAAGGTAACTAGCAGTGATCACTAGACTAGATAATGTCAGTGCACTGATCCGACCGTAGCAGTTTGGGGCTACGGAGAGAGACCCTGCCAGCCAGGCAGGATAAGGACACAAGTAGAAAAACAGATTATTTCATTCAGTGCTTGAGAATGTCTTAAGACCTCGCTCTACCAGTATCCCTCACAGCAATGGAGGTTTCAGAGATGAAGGCTACTAGCCTACTACTACTAATAGGTAGATGTCTGAGCTACTCAAAACTCATTTTTAGAGTTCTATATTTGATCCTCATCCAATGCTTGTTATGGTCTTCCTTCAGAGACAGAGGTGGTGGTTTTGAGTGGTTTTACTTCAAAGACATTCCAGTCCTATTTCAGGGTTATTCGTTTTAATTTCACCGTGTGGAGAGGGGGCAGTCCAGAGGAGAAACATGTCATTTCAGAGAAGGATACACCCCAGAAAGATGACTGTGTCTGCTGCCTAAAAGAACAGGACTGCAGAGTGGGGACTACATGCTTTGGCCTGCTAAGAGTCTACCTGTTAATTCCTCTGAACCAGATGGAGATGCAACAGATGCTCTTTGTCACCTCAGGTAAATTGCACAGTAACATGAATGAAGGATCTGTATATCCTAACCTATGCAGGAGGAGGTAAACATTTCAGCATTCCCCAGTCTTTCTACCAGAGTAACTACTGTCTGCCGCTAAGGGGGGAAATGAGGGGTGTTGGCTTTGTGGTGTCCTTTCATAACCTGACAGTTGCTTTGCACTACAGTATTAGAAGGCTAGTGTTACGACAGTCAGTTACAGAAAATATCATACGATAATTTCATAATCAGCGATTTTAAAGTATATTCGAAATCGTATTCATTAGAATCTAAATCATATGAAGTGAATAATAAAGCCTACAATTAAACAGTTCCATGTAACCTACTAGTCTAAAAAGAGTTCCACTATTTTGTCATGCGCTCTAAGTTACAGGCAGCTAAGCAAATCGCCTCTTTATTGAAATGCAAACATACAGCGCATGTAAAACTGACAACAATTACACCGAAGACTAGCATATTCCAGCTTTTGTTGTGAATGAACTGTTGAACACAATACAACACATGACAGTTCTAACTTATTCCCATGGACGCTCTCGCTTCGTGCACGGCTACCAATGAAACACCATCAGTACATAATTTACAACCACCCCTGGCTGTCAAGTGAAAGTGACATGATCAGAAACAATGTTACTTTATTCTACAGGCTAATGCTTTCTCTCCACGACGATGCTCTATACAGTAAAGTCACTTTAGTGTGTATCACAAAAATGTTAAGTCATCTCTATTGGCAATAGGTGGTGTCTGAACAAAGGATGACAAAACTTACCTGCTAGAATTGCCTTCCCTGGGTGAGTTAATTTCGCTTTTCCTCCAGGTGCTGCCGCCGCCAGACACCTGGGTCTGTGAAAGAGGCTGGTGAATTGACTGTTTTCTTCCATTATATCAATAAATAAATAAACAAATATCTATCTAGCTATAAATTAAGTATACGAAAGTCCTTAAACTAGTTTCTAGTTAATATAACGTTCAGTGCATACCATGGATACCATGTCAGACATCTGCTGTATGTGGACAGTAAGCTACTACACAGCTCGCAGTTGCGGGGAGAAAGCCTGTCTATCCCTGGAGCCGAGGGAGGAGACGGGGCATTTTCCTTCCACACCAGGAGAAGGGCGGGGCTCTCTCTCTCTCTCTAGTCTGGGCGCGTCACATCCTTGTACGCGTCAACTCGCAATAAGGTGGAGCGCTACATTAGCAAAGCATACATTTCGCAGTTCAGCAAACAAACACACAGCGATGTAAATTAAAGTATCAGCCCCAGTAGAGAGCGTAATGTTGAAATAGCACCTTCCTCCACCCTGCTCCCATCAGAGCAAGAGAGAGCCGTGGTTAAGGCTGTACAAAGGCGCTTCAGACCCAAAACACCATCAATCAAGTGGTGTGCCTCAGTGACATCCACCCCCCTTATAGGCTACATCCATGAGAAGACTGCAACCAAAACAATATCCATACAGATTTCTGTCTTGCTATGAACAGAAAAATCGTATCAAAATAAATTTGTAAACCATCAACCATTTTCTTTTGTTCCTAACCTCATTTACAAATAAGACCTATGCTTACATGTTTCATTTTGTTACCATAACCAATTTTTCATTTATCTCTTCTGATTATCAAGTTGAATAGATGCTGCTTTGCATTGATGTAGCCTGTACAGAAGGACTAGTACAACAGGTGTACAAAAGGCAGTTTCTCCACCTGTAGCGGTTCCCAGGATGAGGACAAAGTGCAGCAGTACATTTCAACTCCACTGATCCAGGGAGTTTTTCTCCTCAGCTTCAACTGGTGATCCTCAGGACTGTGGCATCAGAAGTTGAGGGCACAAGTCACAAAACTCTCTCCACTATTTATTGTAAATCCAAAGTTAAAAACATAATCCGACGTATCGTTCAGAGACCTTCATCAGACAGACCCTCAGGACTGGTCCTGGAACAGTTCTAGTTGGAGTGAAGGCTTTGCATGGAGTAGTCTGGCCTGGTTACAGACCTATATGTGCTTTGACAAACTCCCCTGACTTATGTTATAAGAGTAGCTAGGCTGCTAGAGGATTTCTGCAGTGTCAGGCAAGACAAAGACCAGTAGAACAGAAACAGGTACGTTCAATTGTATAGTATTCATTGCATTGTCTGAACTAAAAGAAGCAAGAACATCCTTGAAGGAATTGGAGAAAACCACAACACCAAACCTGATCGCAGAAGTTTGTTAATGACCTATGCTCCCCAAGGCAGTAAGCCAGATTGCATTGTCAATTTACTCCATACACTTTGCTTGAACAATTTATAATAAGGGCCACATAACATATCAATGACATAACACTTAATGAACAGCCGGGACAGTGTCATAAGCTGAGATGAACCATTGTGACGGACTGTGCCAGTGTTATGTAGGCCTTATGACTAAAGGTTCTTAGTAAATAGTATGACAATGCAAACACATGGTATTACCACATAGACATCCAAGTTCCCTCTGGGGTTACTACTAGGAGCATTGTGAAATGATCACAGCCAGATAATGTGTGTAAACTTTATTATCCTTGAGAAAGCTTGACTTGAACAGATAAGAGTAATGAGTGTACACAGGTCAGATTTCAGTGTTTTCTATGAACCTCAATCCAACATTTGTACAATGTCGTGGCACAGCTCCGGATGCATGAGGCCAGATTTACCCATAAACCCTGCCGGCAGTTTTCCAGAACATTCTCATCAGACATGTGCTACTTGAATAGGAAGAAAACAAACCCCAGAATGATGGCTGCTGCAAGCAATCGTGCTGAAGAGTTTAATGTTTGTATTCTGCTCTTTTTGTATATTGTAATTTTCTTTAAAAAAAGTATCATGTTTATGATTAAAACTAACTACAACAATACACTATAGACAATGCATACTGTATGGAATTCAATCATACTGAACTTCTTTCCTTATGTATCACAACATATCTTAAATTCTACAATGTTTTTTCAGTACATTAAATAACTCTGGACCACTGGCACAGGGATATATAGGAGTTATATTCCCCTAGTAAGTTTTTATTCTCCTCTGTGTAATATTGGAGTTTCTTCACCATTCTGTTAGTTGGTGTCAGTGGTGGGACAGTAAAGGCTTCAAAATACATTTGCTCAGCTTTGAACACAACATAGGTAATACTTGTTAAATGCATAACATGGAAATTGTGCTCCTGGTTGCATTGTTACAGCATTATATGTTTGGCAGCACATGCACAGACATCAGCATATAGCAGTTGTTTCACATCATCATCAACTCCAGAGCTGTGGGATTGTGTATCATACATCACAGTGTTAAGTGGAGAGACCCAAACGTCCATGTTGACCTGGATATTATCAGCTAGCACAAGAGCATGGGAGAGGAGAAACAATGTAAACCTTCCCAGTCTTGGTGTTGTCAACAGTTCCCTACATTCTTGATAAACTACACACAGTAAGTACACCATAACCCCAATAACTAGGGTTCTAGTCCATAGTACTGTATAGTGTTGCATCTTCAACACATAGTACCAGTTCAGATGGACAAACAAAAACTATTGAACAGAAACAGTCGTGGCACAAACGTAGGAGACAGTCGTGAAACAAATGTGAAAAATGACTCAAAGTTGACACCTCCTGTACAAGGCCTAGCTGTCCTCAGAGGGCAGGGGCACTCAGTGATGTGCCCCTCACCCACTCCCTCTCTGGCTCCTCAGTAACAAAGTCTCTTCACTACCAGTACTCTATTATCATCTCTAGAAAAACAAATATTTATAAAAGCTGCTCTATGGTTGATACAGTCTATGGAACAGTGACAGAATATACCTGGACAGAGTGGTTTTATCTGTTAGCTATTTTCTCTAGGAGCTAAGATCTGTTGCCATGCTGTGGTGAATGGGGCTGGTCAGGCCAGCCTAAGTAGAGGGGTCAGTTAGCCTTGCTCTAGTCCATTGGAGAGGGAGGGGGAGCAAGAGGAGGTGGGAGCAAAGTGGAGGTCTTTTCGGTTGAGAGAGTTGGGTATGGTGGTGGTGGTGGGGTTGAGGTTTGGAGTTTCCAGAGGTGGACTAGGTGTGTCTCAGAGTAGAGAGATTGTGTATCAGGGGTGTCAAGGCAGGGAATCCAGAAGCAAGCTGCATCTGTAATGTATTTGATCCCAGTGTAGGGTAAGTGTGATTCAGGTTGGGTAAGAGGGGTTGGGATGTGGGGTTACTGGGACCTTATGCTCTACATGATCTGCACCCCAAATGACACCCTATAGCCTATATAGTGCAATACTTCTGACTGGAGCACTATTGGCCCTGGTCAAAAGTAGTGCACAAAACAGGGAATAGGGTGCCATTTGAGACGCATGGTGAAGCCATAAAGGGGCTGGGTGGGGTACAGGTGGTCTACATGTTGTAGCTGTAGGGGGGCTGGGTGGGGTAGCCTGGAGCAGCGTATCCATAGCCTCCTGGATATCCTGGCTGGGGAGCCACTGGAGCAGAACCTGCCGTCAACATCAGCGGTTGACCTGTGCACGCACACACACACACACACACACACACACACACACACACACACACAGGGTTGTCGACATTTCATCAATAACATACAGCTGGCTTTCTAGCGTTACATTCAGATTCCCTGACTCATTCCCCACCCCAACAGATTATTTTCACAGGATAGAAGGAACCGGAGCAGAAGGACTGGAGACAGTTGGGGATTTTAAAAGCATCATAGACTGCACTACCGAACCTACCAAACACTATGGGGGTGGGTTCTGTGACTTTTTCCTCAGTCTTCCTTTGGCTTTCCGACTCCTCCAGTTTGTCCACCTGAGAACAGAGGGTAAGACATGGGTCAGAGAGAGGAGCCAGTCAGTCACCTAATGGGTGGGCTCACTAGAATAAAACACACTTTCAACAACAAAAAAACTACAAAATCTTAAATGTTCTACAGACAGAAATTATGACAATAATTTATTGGTGTTATCTTTTGTCATGAAGACAACACTACACACAATATTATATACTACATCTTTCATTATCATACTTTATAGACTAGTATCCATCTAGTATCAATCTCTACAGTGAGGATGCCTTAGAGAAGATGTCATGCGGAATTGGTGAGAAACTTCACTACAGCTCTCCTTACAGGTGAGGAAGCGTCTTTAACACTACTCTAAAAGCACTGTTTACAGCAGGCCTCGTGTAAGTTTACTTCTTATTAGCATTTCATTGTGTCTCCTGTTGAGGAGAAGCTCAGTCCATGCCAAGATGCTGACAGTCCACTTTTATCCAATCTTAGAAAACACAAACACATCGCAGTCCAGGAGCAAAACAGACAAACCTAAATCATAACTTAGCATGCTTCTACTACAGGGCACTCCTCCTTGCCCAGCAAAATTCTATATTTCATCAACTCATCTAGAGCTGTTTATCAAAGGTATTTTGCTTGGTTAAGAGCATGCATCTTTTCTTAACTGTAAGTGTAAGTGGTACACTTAACTGCTATCTTATCCAAGGCTAGTTTGTGGTCATTTTGCTAAAGTAAATGTGCAGCGATCTTCCCAGGCAATGCTTCAGAAGTGTGAAAAGCACATGGTCAAATAAAGGCTAAATAAAACATAAATCAAGCAAGGTTTCTGATGTATTCAATAGTGAAACAGAAATGTTTAATTTACATCATGTAATACTCTTTGTATACATCTTAGTCAGAAATCACTCCATTTACAGTTCAAAATGCTGCAGCTCGGCTTTTAACAGGCACCAGGAAAAGTAACCATATCACACCCGTTTTAGCTTCTCTACAGTGGCTACCAGTCACTTTTACAATAGATTTTCAAACTGTATTAATCACGTTTAAGGCTAGGCTTGGTTTAGCCCCATCCTATATCCCAGATCATTTATCTCCCTACGAGCCAGGACACAGCCTGAGATCCTCTGGCAGGGCAACGTTGACCATTGAAAATAAAAGAACACTGGGCATTTGCCATTAGGGCCCTTAGACTTTGGAATGGTCTGCCAGAGATCAGATTAGCAGATTCAGTGCCTCTTTTTAAATCCCCACTGAAGACCTTTCATAAAGATCATTTTCATGTATGATTTATTAGCCATCTTGTTTCATTCTCCTTCCTCCAGTCTTTGTTTCTTTGTTTGTACTTTTATTGTATGATGGGAAGGACTTTGTTGCCTCTATTGAAAAGCGCTATACAAATACTATTAATAATAATAAATTCATGTAATTAAATCATTTAGAAGTTATTCCAGACAGCAAAGGCCATTTGGAATCTCTTATGAGTAATAGCTCCATGTGAAGAAGAAAATGTGCCTTGTCAAACAAATGGAAGAATTACAATGGAATAACTACAACATAAACTGGCAGTGTGAATGGTAAGAATTTCAGCAGCAGAGGAAAAACAAACTACAAGGGAGTACGGGCCTCCTCTGATGATTCAAATCATTAACGTGTAGAAAGCTAGTAGGGCATATGGTGCCATTTGGGACACACAGTGTGTGGGAGAGGTGCATTTGGTTGTCTGTGTCTGTATACCATGGGGATGCTTCTCACAATGTGGTACTGTGCACTACGCTGTTACTGTACATTGCTGTTAAAGCTATATGAGAAAAGTCCTACAGATCTGTATCTGCGACTCCAGTCATCCAGGAAGCGTCACTGTCTGCTACACTTCATCTGCTGCCCATCTAACCAGGTGAGTACAGAGGAAACCAGCAGACCCTGCAGTCCTGGAGCTGCCAACTACTGGCATGGTCCCAGATCTGTTAGTACTACTGCCAACTCCATTGCTGTCATTGTCGGGCCAATACGTGACAAGGAGTTGGCATGATAGAACAAACAGATTGGCACTCAGGCTAGCTGACTACTGATGTGGAGGATTATAGCACAGCACCTTCCAGAGTTGTGGACTGGAGTCACATAACTTGGACTCGAGTCACAAATTTGATGACCCGAGACATGACTTGATATAAAATTAAAATAACTTGACTCAAGACTCAACTTTGACTTGAGACTGATGACTAACTTATCTGGACAGATTTTGTAATGTTTTGTCTGTCACTCATTTTGTGGAAGAGTCTACGTGGATTATTCTACACACAGCCAGAGGCAGTAGCCGCAGCTTCGCACTTGCCAAAAAAAACAGCAAAAGATTGGCTAGTGAAACGTACATTCTGCACTCTGATTGGAGCTAGTGAACAGATTGCTAATTTGCTGTACAGCTATAGGATCGGGTGCAGCGCAAATGTCAAATTGTGGGGAGTGTGGATTGCAATATTAAAGAAAATAAATATGCATCTTCAAAAATAGTTTGGTGATCAAGAATATGAACTGTTCACTTTGCAAGCTCACCAGCAATGGGACAACAATCACTAGCATAAGCCTACTGGTATTTTGGTATGTAACAATTGCTTGAAATTGATCAATTACTTATGAAGCTTGCATTTGGAATTTGTTTTTAAAAATGAATTATTACTGTGGCGAAGACGCACCATAGTCACGGTCTTCACTTGCACAAGTGTAGTGCTTTTTCTCTTGTTGAAAATGTGTGTTTTTTATCTATCACACAATTTAATGCATAGGTCCTGTGGCCAATCTATATTCCATCTAATACTACAATAATTGCTAGCGTTTCATCATTCCATCCCTGTACAGTTTATTGCAACATGTAGACATTTCTATGTCATGTTTGATTGGCCTACGATACATTTTCATTTAGCCAAGCATGTCTTACCCTCTGAGTGGCGTGATGTTTATTGTGCACATGAACGTTCACAAGACTCATGAGGTACAAGTTCTGTTTATTTCATTCAATGTTTGGTTTCCTTTGTTCATATTTCCCCAGAGTTGCGTGTGTCCGTGTCCTATTGCCGCGTTCAAAACAACTGGAAACTCGGAAATCTCCGATTTTGGTACATTCAAGACAACTGTGAACTTGAAAAAAAGCGAGCGCCAACTGAACGATCATCCGACTTGGGAACTCTGTATTCTTTCTAGAGCTCCGACTTTCCAACCTGATATCACTGACGTCATGATTTGACCTTGTATTTTACAGAGTTCCCAGTTGTCTTGAAAGCACCATTAGTCTCTGTCATTCTGGTTGTGCGTAATAGGAGCGTGCGTGCCTCAGTGCCCATAGAAATAGGCTACGGTGCCTGTGCTCCACGCTTTGGAGTCAGAACGTTGAATAAGAGAAAATTGTTCCATGTATGCATGGTGTTGAAATATCATTAATAATCATTACGTCCGTTCAAGAGGAATGTACCAATGGATGGAGAAATTGCCTATTACATTGTAGAACCAGTTTATTGGATGTAATTACCAACTGGGAAATTGTATGGTCCTAGGGGTCAAGTGCTTTTATTATTTATGTAGGCCTACCTGTTAGAGCTTTGGTTTCTCAAGGCGAGGCTGTACAGTCTTGCCCTCTACCTGTGTCTGTTCGGTTAAGCCTGATACAGAGGATATTTCTTTTGGGCTATTGCCTGTATATATATATATTTGGTAAATCTACTTATACCTTTTGTAGGATATGGCACTTTCACCATTGGATTACCAAGACCTGTAAATAAATCACACTGAGCATGTCAAACGGCCTTGCCTTCTGCTGATGTCATGCCCTCACGACTGAGACATGTCCCTATTTTACAATTACATAGACTAGTCAAAATGTGTTGTAGACAAAATATGTGTTTTTTACTTGACAACTTGTGACTCGCTCTTAGAATGCATGACTTGGAATTGACTCGAGTCTTGACCCATTCTACTTGGGACTCGAATAATAGTGACTTGGTCCCACCTTTGGCACCTTCTACCATGTGTTACTGTTCTATCACAGTGTTCTACCATGTGTTACTGTTCTACCATGTGTTACTGTTCTATCACAGTGTTCTACCATGTGTTACTGTTCTACCATGTGTTACTGTTCTATCATGTGTTACTGTTCTACCATGTGTTACTGTTCTACCATGTGTTACTGTTCTACCATGTGTTACTGTTCTATCACACTGTTCTACCATGTGTTACTGTTCTATCACACTGTTCTACCATGTGTTACTGTTCTATTGCACTGTTCTACCATGTGTTACTGTTCTACCATGTGTTACTGTTCTACCATGTGTTACTGTTCTATCACACTGTTCTACCATGTGTTACTGTTCTACCATGTGTTACTGTTCTATCACACTGTTCTACCATATGTTACTGTTCTATTGCACTGTTCTACCATGTGTTACTGTTCTACTATGTGTTACTGTTCTATCATGTGTTACTGTTCTACCGCACTGTTCTACCATGTGTTACTGTTCTATCGCACTGTTCTACCATGTGTTACTGTTCTATCGCACTGTTCTACCATGTGTTACTGTTCTATCGCACTGTTCTACCATGTGTTACTGTTCTATTGCACTGTTCTATTATGTGTTACTGTTCTACCATGTGTTACTGTTCTATTGCACTGTTCTATCATGTGTTACTGTTCTACCATGTTACTGTTCTATCACACTGTTCTATCATGTGTTACTGTTCTATGTTCTATCATGTGTTACTGTTAACTAGGAGCAAGCAGTCAGGGATTAGCAGTTAGAGGAGAGACACGGAGGTGGCCAACCCTGGTCCTAGAGCACAGGAGGTTGGTGGCACCTTAATTGGGGAGGACAGGCTCATGGTAATGACTGGAGTGGAATAGTATCAAACACATGGTTTCTATGTGCTTGATGCCTAGAAGTTTTCAGTGTGTGGAGGCTTTTGTTTCAGCCCTGCACTTACACGCCTGATTCAGTCTTCAATCTAGAAACACAATTTGCAGAATCAGGTGTGTTGGTGCTGGGCTGGAACATAACCCTGCACCCCCTGTGAAGTTCTCTAGGACCAGGGCTGGCCAGCACTCCCTCCATTATTCTCAGTCTACAGTACATGCCCATGGTAGGTTTCTACATCAGAAACCTAGGGTCTATGTTACAACAGAAAACAGACAGAACAAAAAGAAGAGAAATAAAGAGCCAGAGACCGTCACCTTCTCCGCAACCTCATCAACCTGGAAGAGAACCAAAAGTGGTGACCTCACATGGCTTGGGATCAAAGTTTACAGGAAGTGGTGTCATGAGAGATTACTTTAACTCTAGAGGAATGCTAGGGTTCCCCACTTAAGTAGTGGCTCATATTTTTAACTTAGTGAAGAAAGTTGTATAATAGTACAGAATCATTTAGCCTTTGAAAAGAAACCGAGTAAAAGCATTCCCTAGCAGCATTATCACATCTTTAAGTAAACTTTCCACTACTTTCCTCTTCATTTGTATTTTCAATACCTACAGGACAACTGTCTGTCTCTTACAGGAAGAGAAATTAATCATTTTGGAAAGGTAAAAACAGTCAAGTTAGCAGGAAGAGATACATTATTTATCTTATACAACATTTTCACCCACTGAAAACAAATGTGATGTGCGTCCCAAATGGCACCCTATTCTCTATATAGTGCACTAATTTGACCAGGGCTCATAGGGTTCTGTTCAAAAGCAGTGCAGCATATAGGAAACAGGGTGCCATTTGGGACACAGCCTGTGCTTGCAATAGGACTGACCTTGGTGAGGTACTCCCTCATGACCTGGATGAAGTATGGCATGGCAAAGTCCATGATGTTGTGTCTCCAGGCCAGCTCCAGCACCACATCAGGGTGCAGCAGGTCATAGGAGGCAAACAGACAGGCAGCGAAACACTCCTTCCTGCCCTCCTCCAGGAACCACTGCAGCAGGGTCTCAGCCAACTCTGCATCCTTAGACTCGGCAGCATACAGCATTGCATCCTGACAAACACACACAGGAAGAGGGGGCTTTATTGACTCATTGATTGGTGGATTGATTTGGGATTGATTAAAAGATTGATTTGAGACTACAGCAGGGTCTCTGGAGCATCCAGCATCCCATCCTGAGACAGGCTGACAGGGGAAGGTCAGAATATTTTTATTTAACTAGGCAAGTCAGTTAAGAACAAATTCCTAATTACAATGACAGTCTACCCCGGTCAAACCCTAACACGGACGATTCTGGGCCAATTGTGCGCCGCCCTATGGGACTACCAATCACAGCCGGTTGTGAAATCGAACCAGAGTCTGTAGTGACGCCTCTAGCCCTGAGAGGCAGTGCCTTAGACCGCTGCGCCACTCTGGAACATTTTGATTCTCATAGATGTTGCACCAGTGGTTACATTTCATTGTAAAGCTGAAAATCTACTGAGGAGAAAACTGAAGACACTTATTTCAACAGGTTGCAGTTGGCCAAATATATTCACTAGAATTTCCCTCCTACAAAGCGAAACAGTGTCCGCATCAGGCAATAGTCAGAGTGAAATGTGAAAGGGTCCAACAACAAAAATGTTTAGAGCAAAAAGATGAAAACCCTGTGAACAGCAGTGTGTCTGCATCCAGGCGCTGGTTTGGCAGGAACAGCTAGCATTTAAAATAAAATGTTTACCTTGTATAATTTGTCCTTCTTGCAGAGTTCCACGCTCTGTCTCCAGCGGTTGTTGCCTTTGTAGAGGTATGCTGCTATGCGTCTGAACTCAATCAGCTCATGCTTCTCCAGTCTCTGGGCCAGAACAATGGTGTCAAAGTTACCATACGCATCGATCGATGCCCTCAGACCCTATAGACAACATAGGCAGACAACATAGGCAGACAAATCAGGCTCAGAGTCTATGGACAACACTGACAGAAAAGTCAGGCAAAAACACACAAAGTACACACACTACTCACTCACCTGGTAGTCCTCCTCCTCTGTCAGTAGGTTATTGAGGGCCTCGTTGACTCCCTTGTTGTTGTGACTCTGGACTGACCTCAGGTAAGGCTTTACCAACTTCAACTGGTGCATCTGGAGACAGACGTCACATTATTTGGTCTTGTGTTGCTGCTAAATTTGTAGTGTTTTATATTGCGATTAAGTTTCTTAATTTTTTATTTACATTCATTCAATTCCTGGTTTAATTACTCTTTTTTGATTGATTACCTTGGTGAAGTATGTGACCGCCCGGCTGTGGTCTAACCGTGGGGAAAGTATGGTCAGAAGGTCGTTTGTCAGCAGAGGTTTGTAATCCAGGTAAAAAGAAAGGGATTTGTAGTAGAGCTCAACATTGGCCACCTAGAAAGAGTCATACAACACAATGAAGTTCCTTGTAAAGAGCGGTGAAAGAACTAGAAAATTAGAGCGATTGGCTACAGTTATGGTTAGTATACCTTTAGTCCTTCAGTGAGGTTCTCAACTGTTTTGTGAGCGAGGGCTGAGGAGGTCATGTTACCTTGGCGATGATGTCCTTGAACTGCACCTCCTTCCATGCGTCAGTAGGGTGTGACATCATCGTGAGGACCGCATTGTCATACTCCTCGTATTTATCATACAGAAACACTAGCTCCGCCCACAGGTGGGACTGCTCCGCCGCTCGCAGCACCTGATTGGAAAACCGCAGGAAGTGAGGTAACAGACATGACCGATATGGGAGAGAGAAATATTTACTTCCAATAAATATTTTCAGAGCCACACATACATCACACCTTAGGGATGTTGACACGGGACCAGAAGAGTTCCAGATGTTCTCTCATCTTCTGGGGTTTGAATTTGGAGTAGAGGATGGCCAGCTCTGTGAACATGCCCATGTGAGCACGCTCCAAACCCAATGCTGCCTCCAACAGGGCTATCAGCTCCTCATAGTAGCCCCGGTCCTGATACACAGACACACAAACGTGAGTTAACCACAACACATAGATACTGTATAGACACCTGAAATATCTGAAAACAGTAAACACCTGACAGTAAACTATGGAGGGCCTCATCAGGTGAATGATACAGGGTTATACCTGATAGTCACTGATGAGCTCCTCCAGTTCATCAGCGTGGATGACAATGTGAAGACCACAGATCTGAGCCAACCCGAAACTCCTCCCCAGCCACACACGCAAAACACACCTGGGGGGGAGAGAGAGAGAAGTCATGATACACAACCCAACAAATGGAGCTTCCATCTATCACTTCCACATACAGAAGAATGTGTGTAGAAATGTTAAGGTGTACCTCCTTCCAGGTGCGTGTGCTGTTGGCTTTCCTGGCACTGTCCACAGCAGCCTGGTACTCTCCTAGGTGTACCAGCGTGGACGCCAGGCGGGCAAAGTTGGACACATTATTATACAGTAGCTTGGCAGCATCATACATGCCCTCCTCATAACACCTATCTCCCACCTGGATGAGGAGAAGAACAGGGAGAGGGAGAAAGAGGAGTTCAAAGTTGAGATGAAGGGCCTCAGGGACCAAATGTTGCATGTTGATATACAGTGCCTTCGGAAAGTTCAGAACCCTTGACTTTTTCCACATTTTGTTACTTGACAGCCTTATTCTAAAATGGATTAAATAAAACAATTTAAAAAATAAGCAATATACACAAACACAATACCCCATAATGACAAAGCAAAAACAGGTTTAGACATTTTTGCAAATTTATAAAAAAATTAAAAACAGAAATACTTTTTTTTTACATAAGTATTCAGACCCTTTGCAATGAGACTAAATTGAGCTCAGGTGCATCCTGTTTCCATTAATTATCCTTGAGCTTTTTCTACAACTTAATTATTAATTGGAGTCCACCTGTGGTAAATTCAATTGATTGGACATGATTTGGAAAGACACACACCTGTCTATATAAAAGGCCACACAGTTGAGAGTGCATGTCAGAGCAGAAACCAAGCCATGTGGTCAAAGGAATTGTCCGTAGAGCTCTGTGACAGGACTGTGTCAAGGCACAGATCTGGGGAAGAGTACCAAAAACATTTCTGCAGCATTGAAGGTCCCCAAGAACACAGTGGCCTCCATCATTCTTAACCACCAAGACTCTTCCTAGAGCTGGCCGCCCATCCAAACTGAGCAATCGGGGGAGAAGGGCCTTGGTCAGGGAGGTGACCAAGAACCCGATGGTCACACTGACAGCACTCCAGAATTCCTCTGTGGAGATGGGAGAACCTTCCAGAAGGACAACCATCTCTGCAGCACTCCACCAATCAGGCCTTTATGGTAGAATGGCCAGACGGAAGCCACTCCTCCGTAAAGGGCACATGACATCCCGCTTGGAGTTTGCCAAAAGGCACCTAAAGACTCTCAGACCATGAGAAACAAGATTCTCTGGTCTGATGAAACCAAGATTGAACTCTCTGGCCTGAATGCCAAGCGTCACATCTGGAGGAAACCTGGCACTATCCCTACGGTGAAGCATGGTGGTGGCAGCATCATGTAGGGGGGGATGTTTTTCAGCTGCAGGGACTGGGAGACTAGTCAGGATCGAGGAAAAGATGAACGGAGCCAAGTACAGAGAGATCATTGATGAAGTCCTGAGCACTCTGGAGCAGGTTCTCAGACTGGGGCGAAGGTTCACCTTCCAACAGGACAACGACCATAATCACACAGCCAAGACAGTGGCTTCGGGACAAGTCTCAATGTCCTTGAGTGGCCCAGCTACAGCCCAGACTTGAACCCGATCAAACATCACTGGAGAGACCTGAAAATAGCTGTGCAGCAACGCTTAAAATAAGGCTATAATGTAACAAAATGTGGAAAAAGTCAATGGGCCTGAATACGAAGGCACTGTATATGCATTTTGTACGTATTTGACACCTTTACCTGTTGTATATGGGCATTGTTAGGACCGCTAACAAACTCCTCTAGTTCGGCCAGTCTGCCAGTTTTAGCCAGAGCAAAGATTAGCTCTGTCTCTACGTACGACTCCCGGGCCTTCTTACGAGCCATCTGAAGAAACTTCACCAGATCCTCCCAGTTATCTACAATACACACATTACATACACACAAACAAACATCATACACTACAAGACCAAAAGTATGTGGACACCTGCTTGTCGAACATCTCATTACAAAATCATGGGCTTGGTATGGAGTTGGTCCCAACTTTGCTGCTATAACAGCCTCCACTCTTCTGGGAAGGCTTTCCACTAGATGTTGGAACATTGCTGCAGAGACTTGCTTCCATTCAGCCACAAGAGCATTAGTTCGATGAGGTTGAGGTCAGGGCTCTGTGCAGGCCAGTCAAGTTCTGCCACACCGATCTCAACAAACCATTTCTGTATGGACCTCGCTTTGTGCACAGGGGCATTGTCATGCTGAAACAGGAAAGGGCCTTCCCCAAACTTGGAAGCACATAATCGTCTAGAATTGTATTGTATGCTGTAGCGTTAAGATTTCCCTAGCCCGAACCATGAAAACCAGCCCAAGACCATTATTCCTCTTCCACCAAACTTTACAGTTGGCAATATGCATTCTGGCAGGTAGAGTTCTCCTGACATCCTTCAAACCCAGATCAGTCCGACTGCCAGATGGTGAAGCGGATTCATCACTCCATAGAACGCGTTTCCACTGCTCCAGAGTCCAATGGCTACGCTTGGCATTGCACATGGTGATCTAAGGCTTGTGTGCAGCTGCGGCCATGGAAACCAATTTCATGAAGCTCCTGACAAACAGTTATTTTGCTGACGTTGCTTCCAGAGGCAGTTTGGAACTGTGTTGTGTTGTCTTACCGTTCTTGCTGGCCGCGCTGACCACCTCCATGTAGGCTGACGGGTCGTCAGCTTTGATGTAGGAGTCGATGGCCTCTTTAACCAGGTCTCTCTGGAGCTGGGCTCTGGCCAGCTGACTCCATACAGCAGCCTCATTACAACGCTCTGCAAACTCATAGGCTCTGTCCAGGTTACTGATATGCTCGATCAGAACCTAGAGACACAGGTGGACGTTATGGTCACGTTGTGTGAATGAGTAAATAGCACAAAGAAATATATTATTGGTATTAAATAAAGAGGGTACCATGATAAAACATTTGTAAAGAGCACAAAGAAAAGTAAAGCATTATTGGTGTATTGAAATAAAGCAGATACAATGATTAGCTAAATATTTGGATCATCTTCAGACACTTGTTTACCTGAATGGCGGAGGTGTTGACGTCAAACTTTTTGAAGATGGCGAAGGCCTCCTCGAAGAGCTCGTTGCTGATGGCGATGTTAGCGATGTCTGGGGCGTCGTAGTTGTCCAGGCGGTTGATGTACTCCATCACACGCGTCCGGTCTGCCTTGATGGCCGTCAGGATCAACAGGTTCTGGAGGTTTCTGGGGAAGAAACAGAAGATAAAGAGGCTAGATAAGACTTCAACTACAAGTATTAGTAGAACTTTATTTGAGTCTTTTCAACCTCAAAGCTTAACTGCGGTGCCAAGTAGTGTGTGTGTGAGAGAACATGTGGTGACAGACCGGTGCTCGCTGAAGACTGAGTTGTCCAGTACGATCTTCTCCAGTAGTTCGATGAGCTCATTGGGCAGGTCAGCTGTCATAAAGGCCTTGACTGTCACCGACACCTCCTCTGGGTCCTGGGTCTCTGACAGAGCTGTCTGCACCACCTGGCATACACAAGGAACCACACGTCAGAACAGAGGGAACCACAGGTCAGAACAGAGGGAACCACAGGTCAGAACACAGGGAATCAATCCTCTCAAATGTTTTCTTGCCTAACATCATTATTTGGAAACGGTAAATTGATGATATTTTTGTTCTATGGAAGGGTGATGCAAAACAGCTCCAGGCGGTTTTATGCTTTTCTTAACTCCTGTTCTGAACATTTGAGATTTACTATGCAATCTGATACACGTCAAATCAGTTTTCTTGATCTTCTGATCTTGTGTGAAAATAATGTTCTATACACTGATCTTTATAGGAAACCTACTGATCGTAACAGTTTGTTGAGGGTTGACAGTTGTCACCCACTTTCCTTGAAAAATAGTTTGCTCTACAGCCAATTCTGTCGAATCAAAAGAAGTTGCAAAAGGCAATCAGATTTCGACAGAAATATGGCTGAGACGCAAAGAAAATTCAAGGAGAGGGGGTACAAAAATGATCAGATTAATATTGCCATTGAGAAAATTCAAAACCAAAAAAAAAGACACATTCTTGCGTTCTTGATAGTCTCGGTAATGTGTTTTCGGACCTTCCCTTGGTCGTATTCTCGCGGGGCAGAAATCTCAGCGACCAATTGGTAAACTGATTTACCACCCCAAGATATTCCTGAATGTCTCTTTGCGCCCCTACTGGATGGAAATTACAAGTGTAATGGCTGTGCTCAATGCAATGGACATAAATGTAGATCCTTCAATGCACATAAATGTAGATCCTTCAAACACCCCCAGACAGGGAAACAGATCCCAATCAAAGGTGTTATTACGTGCTCCACTAAGGCAGTTATTTAACTTATAACTTGTCCTTGTGGTAAAAATGATGTGGGTAAAACAAAGCGCGAATTAAAAGTACGTATCTCAGAGCATCGTAGCACCATCAGGTGCAAAAACTTGACTTACCCAGTTGCGGCCCATTTTTTGGTAGCAAACCCCTCGATTTCGTCTCTGCGTTATATTGGCATTGAACATGTCACCCTCCCTAAGAGAGGGGGTGACCTCAATAATCTATTGTTAAAACGAGAGGCTGCCTGGATCTTTAATTTAAAGACCCTCGCTCCCTTCGGTCTCAACATAGACTTTGATCTGAAACCATTCTTGTGATTGTGACTTTGCCATTGTAATTGTTTGTAGGCTTATGTAGCTTAAATCAAATCTATGATCGTATGCTATCCATTTGTTTTTTGTATGTTCTTTGTATGTCATTTTAATATTTCAGAATTAACCAATGATATTAGGCCACACTTGGCCATGATTACAGACACCTGTGTGTGTCCTTTGACACTATATAAACGAGTCACCCCCGCAGTGTTTGTGATTATACCCTGATGAAGACAGCTTGCCTGTCGAAACGTTGGACATAAAATCCTTTTTTTGCATCTGAGTTCCTAGAGTGTGCGGCTCTTCTTTATTTTCAGGTTTTCCACTCCGCTAGCCAGCACCTCGCCTATATACACTGCTCAAAAAAATAAAGGGAACACTTAAACAACACAATGTAACTCCAAGTCAATCACACTTCTGTGAAATCAAACTGTCCACTTAGGAAGCAACACTGATTGACAATAAATTTCACATGCTGTTGTGCAAATGGAATAGACAACAGGTGGAAATTATAGGCAATTAGCAAGACACCCCCAATAAAGGAGTGGTTCTGAAGGTGGTGACCACAGACCACTTCTCAGTTCCTATGCTTCCTGGCTGATGTTTTGGTCACTTTTGAATGCTGGCGGTGCTTTCACTCTAGTGGTAGCATGAGACGGAGTCTACAACCCACACAAGTGGCTCAGGTAGTGCAGCTCATCCAGGATGGCACATCAATGCGAGCTGTGGCAAGAAGGTTTGCTGTGTCTGTCAGCGTAGTGTCCAGAGCATGGAGGCGCTACCAGGAGATAGGCCAGTACATCAGGAGACGTGGAGGAGGCCGTAGGAGGGCAACAACCCAGCAGCAGGACCACTACCTCCGCCTTTGTGCAAGGAGGAGCACTGCCAGAGCCCTGCAAAATGACCTCCAGCAGGCCACAAATGTGCATGTGTCTGCTCAAACGGTCAGAAACAGACTCCATGAGGGTGGTATGAGGGCCCAACATCCACAGGTGGGGGTTGTGCTTACAGCCCAACACCGTGCAGGACGTTTGGCATTTGCCAGAGAACACCAAGATTGGCAAATTCGCCACTGGCGCCCTGTGCTCTTCACAGATGAAAGCAGGTTCACACTGAGCAAGTGACAGGACGGACAGAGTCTGTAGACGCCCGTGGAGAACGTTCTGCTGCCTGCAACATCCTCCAGCATGACCGGTTTGGCGGTGGGTCAGTCATGGTGTGGGGTGGCATTTCTTTGGGGGGCCGCACAGCCCTCCATGTGCTCGCCAGAGGTAGCCTGACTGCCATTAGGTACCGAGATGAGATCCTCAGACCCCTTGTGAGACCATATGCTGGTGCGGTTGGCCCTGGGTTCCTCCTAATGCAAGACAATGCTAGACCTCATGTGGCTGGAGTGTGTCAGCAGTTCCTGCAAGAGGAAGGCATTGATGCTAAGGACTGGCCCGCCAGTTCCCCAGACCTGAATCCAATTGAGCACATCTGGGACATCATGTCTCACTCCATCCACCAACGCCACGTTGCACCACAGACTGTCCAGGAGTTGGCGGATGCTTTAGTCCAGGTCTGGGAGGAGATCCCTCAGGAGACCATCCGCCACCTCATCAGGAGCATGCCCAGGCGTTGTAGGGAGGTCATTCAGGCACGTGGAGGCCACACACACTACTGAGCCTCATTTTGACTTGTTTTAAGGACATTACATCAAAGTTGGATCAGCCTGTAGTGTGGTTTTCCACTTTAATTTTGAGTGTGACTCCAAATCCAGACCTCCATGGGATGATAAATTAGATTTCCATTGATAATTTTTGTGTGATTTTGTTGTCAGCACATTCAACTATGTAAAGAAAAAAGTATTTAATAAGATTATTTCATTCATTCAGATCTATGATGTGTTATTTTAGTGTTCCCTTTATTTTTTTGAGCAGTGTAGGTGTGCGTTTCTTTTTCCTCTAGACAGAACACAGGGAACCACAGGTCAGAACACAGGGAACCACAGGTCAGAACACAAGGAAGCAGGTGAAACACAGTACACCAACACAGGGTTATCAGAGGGTATTCTACTGACCTGGTCTATGAGTTGGCGTCTATAAGGGTTGCTCTCCTCTAGAACATTGGCCCATAGTTCTGGGTCTTTCCGTCTGACCAGGTAGCGAGCCTCACTCTTGAACAGGGAGTTCTCATTGCACACCTACAACAGAGCACAATGAAACCACATCAATCAATGCATCTTAGTCGTGTGTGTGGGTGGGTGTACGAGCGTGCGTGCGTGTTCAGACCTTGATAAGGTCCAGGTCACACTGGCCCCTCTCGTAGGCGACACAGGCGAGGTGGGGGTCTCTCTTCTCACAATACTTCCCCACTACTGTGCTGTCGTAGAGAAGGTGTTCTCCTTCAGGAAGCGCTCCGGGTTGTTGTTACTGTCTATGTAGATCTTAGCCAAGGCGTTGTGGGTAGCCGGCTCCTCACAGCCCTCGTGGATACGAGACTCCAGCCACGGCAACAACAGCTTCAGTCTGGGAGACACACGCAAAATCTACTTTTGAGAACCCCTTTTGAAAACCTAAGTCACACACAATACTTTGGGGGAACATTTGGTCGGTTGCCTCACAGGGGGGGGAAAAGAGGCCTGAAAGACTAAATGTTGAGGAAGTACAGGAGCAGTGTTGGAGACCATGTGTGTAAGTGGCGTGTCTGTACCTGTTCCTCTTCTCCACCTCTGCCACCAGCTCGTCTGTGGAGAACTGTCCTCTCACCACCATGATCAGGTTCTTAATGACGTCTTCAGCACAGTCTACATCCAACAGACCTCCTATTACCACCGGCAGCCGGCTAGGGTTCACCTACACACACACACCAATACGAGGCAATGACAGCAGAAAACATTTCTAGGATCGCTAATGCTATTGGTAAAACCAACAATAAGGTATCTTGACATTCTTTGTCTTCCTTCCCTGCAGTGCTGTGTTCCTCCTCACTGTGCCTACTGCCAGACTGATGACTCTTACCTTCTGAACATAGATCTCAATGTACTTCTGCAGAGTGTTGCGGTAGAGGTAGAGAACCAGGTCATGGACAAAGTCAAAGCGGTCACACACTATGATCAGAGGTAGCTGGTCTGTCAGTTTTGCCTCCTAATGGGAGAGAAAGAGAGAGATTGTAGTCTGCTAGACTAACGACTGTGCTAAACGTTCCCCCAACCAACCCTGCTAGAGTAGCCCTGGTACCTTGAGGAAGTTCTTGACCCTGTCCGGGTCGTAACAGTTGCTCTCTCTACAGATGCGTTCCACCTCCTTGATCTGTCCGGTCTTACAGGCCGCCTGGATGTATTTAAAATGGACGTCAGGGTCCTGGCTGAAGTTCACTATGGAACCCAGGAAGTAGAACACACCTGGGAGAGGAAGAACACCGTTTCACATTTGAATACGTTTCCTAGTTTCCCTGTGAATGCCGCCCAGGTAAAGCGACACGTAAAAAAAAATATGTATTTTTTGGCCGATAGGACCATAAAGAGAGGACAGCAAAGGTAGGAGATGTAAACCCACTGTCATGACGTGGCCCTCTTTGGGGATAGCGAGCACCATCCCTGTTAAAAGTGTTAACATTTTGTCTGTGAGTAGAACAGAACAGATATGGCAGGCGAAAACCCGAGGAATTTCTGTCCTGGAAAAAGTGGTTTTGACACATTGCCTCATTTGGAACCCCTCCCTTATGAAAATGCCCATATAAGGGCATATGAATGCAGTACCTATTGCTTCCTCTGGATGTCAACAGTCTCGAGACAGTGTTTTGATTCTTTTTAGCTGCTTTAGAGGATAGAAGAAGATTTAGGAAGTGGCCACACAGATGTCAACAAGAGGAAAACGCGCGTTCCCGGCTGGCGCACTCTGTGGTTTTTTTCCTTTCTTATCGCCCAGTTTATATTCCGGTTGAAATATTATACTATATATACACATAAAAGTGTTCCTAAGGATACATTTACAATTATGTTTGATTGTTCTTGGACAAGTTTATAGGTATAAGTTGAACGAGTTCTCTTCACGTTTCAATGGACGAGTCGACGCTGTATTTTCTCATTATAACGCGCCAACCAAACTGAGATTTATGGATATAATACATTACTTTTTCTAACAAAAGAACCATGGATTGTCTTCGTTGGACACTTGGGAAGCCCTCAGCAGAAGTTCTTCAAAAGGTAATTGATTTGTTTTCACTGTGAAATGTGTTTTCTGCAAACCGTGAAGGCTTATGAATTTATGGTAATGGAAAAAATATGCGAGGTGCTATCCTCAAACAATCAAATGTGGTGCTTTCGCCGTAAAGCCTTTTTGAAATCCGACAACGCTGTGATATTGCCAAGAAGCATAGCTTTTGATGACTATGAAACACTTGTATATTGATGTTTAATAATTAAAATTTTGGATTTTGAATTTGGCGCCTTGCATTTCACCGGGTAGTGTCGGGAGTGGGGGCGCTAGCGCACCACCGCTCCTTAAGAAGTTAAGAACATACATTGTAGATAATAATATTACATTGTATTGTACTACACACAGGCCAGAAACTGACACGTTTTAAAACATAGGAGGCCTGAGCCAGACATACCCTCAAAGCTCTTGAAGGACTCGAAGAGATCCACCAGGGCATTTGTTCCCAGCTGCTCGTGGTATTTAGATGCCACCTGGACACACAGCTGAAGGTTCTGTCTGATGTTGGCTGATAACATGGCCCGAAGACACTCTACAGAGTCCTCTACTGACAGGGCACCAAAGAAGTTCACCAGCCACTGCAGGGAGAGAGGAGAACATTACTACAACACCCAACACAGAGGATACATTTAAACACACCTACAGGTACATACCTCAGCGTTAAGCAGGTGTGTGTGTACGAGAGTCCTTTTGATGTCGAACAGGTCAGGGTAGTGTTCTAGAGCCCTCTGCAGCAGCCCAGCTTTCTCACACAGCTGGGCGATGTGGGCTCGGTCATAGTGAGTAAACATCTGGTTTCCCAGGATTGCATCAGCCACCTGGATACACGCACAAGTTATAACACAACGGACCAATAGAAACAAAACTGACATTATGGAAGGTGTGTATGTTTACCTGGGGAGCATGGAGGAGGTTCATTTCCAGTAGGCGTGTCTGTAGGTGTCCCTCGGCTGGCTGGTTGTTCTTCAGAGCGTCCAATAGGAATGAGGTGCACTGCTGGATCAGACTGCCCTCCATGAACACATCCACTATCTACACCAATCAGGAGAGTGAGGGGGGACATCAACAACCAATCACAGGAGAGAAATGTAATCAAGTGTCACAGGGAGTATACTACTGGATCAGATTGTTCTCAACGTTCAACCCTAATACAACCTCTAGCGCCATGACACTGTGTAGATCCAAAACAATCGTTTAGGTATGATAAGTAATATGGTAATTGCTCAACTTCCTGATATGCTACGGTATACATTTTGAACCTCTCTAATCCATTCAGATCTGCTATACTTTAGTATCTAAGAGCTAAGGGTTAGGGGGGGGATTTGCTCTCAAAGGAGCAGCTTATAAGGAACCAACAGGAAGACAGTATAATATTAATTTGAAAAAATTTGATTCAGAATGTGGGAATCATCAGGTAGCATAAAATTACCTCTAAACTCATGATTCTAGGGGTGTGTCCAAAAAGGCATCTTATTCCCTATATAGTGCACTAATGTTGACCAGGGCCGATAGGGCTTTGGTTGAAAGTAGTGCACTATGAGTTAGGCTCACTCAGTCAGAGAATTCCTGGCATTGCTCTCCCACATGGAATAACAAACCGGGAGGCTCCCACACAGGACCGTGTGTGTGGGCGTGTCTGTGTGTGTGTTACCTGGTTGATGTTGGCCAGGGGCTCCTCATCTGCTACCAGCATCTGAGAGAACTGTAGACCCTGGTCTGGACTGACCCGCATCACATTCCTCAACAGAAACACCCAGTCTGGAGAGTAGCCCACCTACACCAGGGAGAGAGAGGGGGAGAGGGAGGCCACAACACCGTCATCTGATGAGACAAGCAGGATCCCATGCAGGATCCCATGCCAACTCTGTATTCATAGAGGAAAATGCAATGAGATACCATGAGAGTTGTGCATCCCAAATGGCACCATATTCCCTTCATAGTGCGCTACTTTTGACCAGGGCACTATATTGAGAATAGGGTGCAATTTACAACACATCCAAAGAGATGTCCATCTACTGTGGAAGTGAACTGTACCTTCTTGGCGTAAAGCACTATCTTCTGGAACTGTCCGGTCTCAGCGAAGCACTGGATCACCTTGCTGGGTACGTTGGCCCTGAGGTAGACGCTGAGGGCTAGAGTAGGATCTACTGCCTTAACCAGGTCACCAAGCTCCTCAGAACACTCCAGCTACACACACACAGTAAATAAACTGTAGCTATACTGCAACTTCAGGGTAAATATACAAAGGGAACAGATTGAAAGTCTTTATGGACCCTGTTAAAGGACTCCTGGTTTACATAGTGAGTGTGTGAGCATTGTACCCCCTTCTAGCTCAGACTTTGCTGATAGCTACTTTATTGACAAAAAGTGTACTTACTATGACTGAGATACAGTTGAACTCGGAAGTTTACATACACTTAGGTTGGAGTCATTAAAACTTGTTTTTCAACTACTCGACACATTTCTTGCTAACAAACTAGAGTATTGGCAAGTCGGTTAGAACATCTACTTTGTGAATGACAAGTCATTTTTCCAACAATTGTTTATAGACAGATTATTTCACTGTATCACAATTCCAGTGGGTCAGAAGTTTACATTAAGTTGACTGTGCCTTTACACAGCTTGGAAAATTCCTGAAAATTATGTCATGGCTTTAGAAGCTAGCATATTGGAGGTGTATTTGTTGATGTATTTTAAGGCCTACCTTCAAACTCAGTGCCTCTAAGCTTGACATCATGGGAAAATCAAAAGAAATCAGCCAAGACCTCAAAAACAAATTGTAGACCTCCACAAGTCTAGTTCATCCTTGGGAGCAATTTCCAAACGCCTGATGGTACCACGTTCTTCTGTACAAACAATAGTACGCAAGTATAAACACCATGGGACCACGCAGCCGTCATACCACTCAGGAAGGAGACACGTTCTGTCTCCTAGAAATGAACGTACTTTGGTGTGAAAAGTGCAAATCAATCCCAGAACAGCAGCAAAGGACCTTGTGAAGATGCTGGAGGAAACAGGTACAAAAGTATCTATAGCCACAGTAAAACGAGTCCTGTATCGACATAACCTGAAAGGCCGCTCAGCAAGGAAGAAGCCACTGCTCCAAAGGATATGCATATTATTAGTAGCTTTGGATAGATAACACTCTGAGGTTTCTAAAACTGTTCAAATAATGTCTGCGAGTATAACAGAACTGATATGGCAGGCGAAAACCCAAGCAAAATCTATGTCTGAATCAGTCATGTCACACTGTTTTCAATTGGCCAGCTATTCAAAGACTTTTTGTTTAACCCCCAGATTGCAGTTCCTATGATGTCAACAGTCTTTAGAAAAAAGTTTGAAGCTTTCAACTTGAAAATCAAGGGAGTAAGACCACTTCTTCCTGAGTCCACGTCAAGTGTACTGTTTTGGATTTTGCGCGTAACAGGCAATGCGCGCTTAGTTATTTTTCTCTTCTATTCAGCTGGTTATTTTCCGTCTGAAATATTATAGTTAATATTCATTTTAGGGTATCTGAGTATTGATTACAAATGCTGTTTGACTTTTTTTGACTAACTTTACGGGTACTTTTGGGATATCGATTGTCTGCATGGATGAACGCCTTTGGGCAGGTGGATTACTGAACAAAACGCACCAACCAAATGGAGCTATATGGATATAAAGAGGAACTTTATCGAACAAAATGACCTTTTATTGTGTAACCTTGGGTATGCCATCATATGAAGATCATCAAAGGTAAGCAATTTATTTTTTGCTATTTTTGAGTTTTGTGACAGCTCT
The DNA here is from genome assembly GCA_030435695.1 of Brachymystax lenok tsinlingensis. Lineage (NCBI taxonomy): Eukaryota > Metazoa > Chordata > Actinopteri > Salmoniformes > Salmonidae > Brachymystax > Brachymystax lenok. The sequence continues at coordinate 22,793,284 of CM059807.1, read as the reverse complement.
GCTGGTTATGTTATTATGCTAATTGGATTTTTGAGCGGGGCGCTGTCCTCAGACAATCAAATGTTCTGCTTTCGTCGTAAAGCCTTTTTGAAATCTGACAACGCTGTTAGATTAACAAGATTCTGAGCTTTTGAAGGGTGTGCAGCACTTGTATTTTCATGAATGTTTGAAATTAGTATTTTTGTCAATTTGGCGCTCTGCATTTCACCGGATGTTGTCAAAATCGAACCCGTTCACAGGATTTGATCCCTAACAGGTTAAAGCTTGGTCGCAAATGGGTCTTCCAAATGGACAATGACCCCAAGCAGACTTCCAAAGTTGTGGCAAAATGGCTTAAGGACAACAAAGTCAAGGTATTAGAGTGGCCATCACAAAGCCCTGACCTCAATCCCATAGAAAATGTGTGGGCAGAACTGAAAAAGCATGTGCGAGCAAGGAGGCCTACAAACCTGACTCAGTTACACCAGCTCTGTCAGGAGGAATTGGCCAAAATTTACCCAACTTATTGTGGGAAGCTTGTGGAAGGCCACCCAAAACGTTTGACCCAAGTAAAAAAAATTTAAAGGCAATGCTACCAAATACTAATTGAGTGTATGTAAACTTCTGACCCACTGGGAATGTGATGAAAGAAATAAAAGCTGAAATAAATCACTCTACTATTATTCTGACATTTCATATAAAAAATAAAGTAGTGATCCTAACTGACCTAAGACAGGGAATTTTTATTATGATTAAATCTCAGGAATTGTGAAACTGAGTTTAAATGTATTTGGCTACGGTGTATGTAAACTTCCGACTTCAACTGTATATATGTGGTTGTCCCACTTAGCTATTTTAAGATGAATGCACTAACGTTAAGTCTCTCTGGATAAGAGCATCTGCTAAATGACTACAATGTCAATGTGACAAGACTGCCCAGTCCACAGCTCAATCTCCAGTCAGTCCTACCTTGTCCTCTTTCAGCCACTTCTCCAGCAGCTGCTTGCGTCCCTGCTGTAGCACAGGCCTGCACAGCTCCAGAGACTCAAACTTGTTGAGCTGGCCTTCGTCCAGCAGGATGCCAAAGTACTGCAGCAGGGGAGAGGCCTGGCCTGGCTGGCCTGGCACACTCTGGAACTTACGGATGGTCTCCGCTGTACGCAGGATACCCTGGAGGAGGGAGGGGGAGTATAGGAGAGGACAATATAGTGTTATTGTTGCTAAGTGTATAACAAAGCTAAGGAAGATATATTCAAAAGACAATTGTCGCCTCTTAGGTTTGCAAAATTCCAGAAATTCTGGTTGGGGGGTTTCCTGCTTATTCCCTCCTTATTCTGGGAATCCTCCAACTGGAATATCGGGAAAGTTACTGTAATTTTGCAAACCTACTCCAGACCCAACCCAACAGATCATCTCCTCTCCCCTGGCCCTGGGGTCTGACCTACCTTTGGTGTGGAGGCAGCCACCTTGGCAGCCTCGGAGTAGGATCCCTGGGCGAACAGCGTGTTGAACTTCCTGGCAAACAACTCATCTGCCCCGGACAGGTTAGAACGCATGGCCATCCTCAGGCCCAGGTCTGGGTTCTGCAGCACGTTGGTGGCATAGTTCACTATGTTCTCCTCCTCCACACACACTGACAACACCTGAGAGGGGGAAGCATCAAATAAACTGTTTACTACTGAACAAAGCCCTATTCAAAGTACAGCACTACATAATAGGCTGCAATTTGGTACACAGCCCAAATCAATCAATCAACGGATGATTAACTCTGAATAGCTTGTTATGTGTATATGCTTTCACATGTATCCACTAAAAACAAAATAACCCTAGTGTTCCTGTAGTATACAGACATATCAGATGGTAAATCGGATGGGATTTTGAGGAGTTCTTACCTGTCCCTTCTTGTTAACCCCGATGATGCCGGAGGTGGGTTCGTGGGGGGCGGTGACGAAGATGGTCTCAGCGCTGATGCGGTTCATATAGATACACACTCCTGACTCCAGATCATACAGGTGGATGTAGCCATACTTCGTGATCAGGTAGATCACGCCGTGCTTGGTGCCAATCTGGAGGTCAGAATCATGGGGTACAGCTATTACACCCTGTGTATGGGCCAAAGACAACTATGGGTTCTCTTAGCAGTGTACAACACCAAGACAAATTCCTATCAACATTGTTGAACGGCAGTTAAGGTTTTTAATTGTTAAAGAAGCCTAAACCTGAGAGGTGTGTGTGTAGGTTGCTGATAAGTGAATAAGATATGGGAAAACACAACCCGAACACAAACAGCTTCAGTTGTATTGGTTAAATATGCAGAAAGAAAACCTCCCAGCCAGAGTCAGTCTGACCCTTCTGATATAATGCACAACTCATTCATTTCATTCAGGCATTGTGAGAGCCACCCTTAGCCTTCCCTGCTGGGTCTTTAGGGGTCCTTACCTGCATGGCGACAGGGAAGTCTGTCTGCGCCTCGGGAGGGAAGAACACATCAACCGCCTTCTTGGTAAACGGCTGGTTCCCTGTAGCCGGGTGACCCACCTCTATGATATGCAGCTGGAACACAACACGACCACATGTCAACATACTGACCGCATACTAACCACAGTAACATATTGACCGCATACTAACCACACATGACCACAGTAACATACTGACCACACATGACCACAGTAACATATTGACCGCATACTAACCACACATGACCACAGTAACATATTGACCGCATACTAACCACACATGACCACAGTAACATACTGACCACACATGACCGTATGCATTTTGCATTATGACCACATAGTAACCACAAAACAACAAGTCCACACAAGTCTTAACAGTGATTGGCGTTTATATTTCGCATGCATATAGGGTGAGTCCTGGTTTGCTATGGAACTGTAACTAGGTTCACCATGCCTGTATACCCCCAGTGTCCTCTTCTCACCTTGCCACCAGCCTGGCTGCGCACAGCAAAGCAAAAGAGAGTGGAGGCTTTGGTGTTGCCCTCCACCTTAAACTCTCCGAAGGCTGCAGCATGTCCCTCGATGGGCTGGGACACCTTCCTGTCCACAGAGTACAGCTGCATGGCCCCCACCACACGGTTTTGCTGCAGGATAGAGGAGAGAGAAGAAGGGATGTCATCACTGTCTGAACATGCTAGAAAAGGACCAAAGTACAGTACTTTTAGAACACAAACCCTAACTTACACCGTATGTCTGATGTATGTGCTGTGAACTACGGGTGTGTATGTATATAGAATGCTGATCATAAGACGTGCGTGTGCATACCTGTGCAGAGATCCCGATAAGCAGAAGCCACTTCTGCTGTTCGTCTGTTCTGTAGTTTATGATCTGGCAACCGGCCAGACTGGCGTGCCGATCAAACACTTTGATTGGCTGAGAGTCCCCCTCCATGCTCCAATGGTAGACGGCCGCTTCAGTCACCAAGGCGACGGTGTTGACAGAGATCCACTTCCAGAACATGACTTCCTCTGTCATGGTGTGAGCCTTCATCTTACTCTTCATCTCAATGTTGAAGATCTGCAGGCACTTAGCAGCTGAGGACAAAGGGAGGGCAAGAGGAGAGACCAATATAACAATTCACAATTCATAATATTGTTCTATATCTATGGGAGATACAGTGAGACACTGAATGAAGCTAATGCTAAACTGTAGCTAGTGAACTGCATCTTTGGATAGGTAGCTGACTATCCAGGACAATGGACTTCTTTCTAGGTATCCATGAGATTTGTACTTTGTATGAACTATCCTTTTAAGTTCCCAGCAAACTGGCCAAACTGTATTTCCATGATGGGTCAACAGTGTGCTATTTCCCTGTCCAGTGAAAGAGCGTGACCAGAGTGGGGATAAAGAGAGAGGGCGATAGGTAGATAACACACTCAATGACCTAATAGATAGTATCTAGCAGACAGATCCTCCAGAACAACTGTGGAACTCTTCCCCAGGTTGTTTCTGTAAAGGAGAATGTGTTCTGAATCTCTTAATTACATGGATGGTGAAATAAAAAGGTAAATAAATAAAAGACATATGTCACAAATTCCAGGCCCAAGTACTCTAACAGTGACATAGAACTCAGTGTTTTCCTGTAGACATATAAAAAGATATATAGGTGATATATAGATATATAGGGGCTTTATTTGGCTCATCGCGCTCTAGCGACTCCTTGTGGCGGGCCGAGCGTCTGCAGGCTGACATCGGTCGTCAGGTGAACGTTGTTTCCTCCGAACATAAGGGTGCGGCTGGCTTCCAGGTTAAGCGGGCGGGTGTTAAGAAGCACGGTTTGGCAGGTCATGATTCGGATGACGCATGACTCGACATTCGCCTCCCGAGCTTGTTGGGGAGTTGCAGCGATGAGACAAGATCAAAATTGGAGAGAGAAAAATATTTGGGAGTGGCGGCAACGATTTAGCAGCGGCGGGACGACACTGCTAAATCATAATAGGGGAAACACTTGAACTAGCAGGCTATTTAGAGGATAGTGAGAGAGAGCTACTATAATCAGTGTTGGTGACTATGGAACTGTTCTATTCTCTGGCATGCTGAGAGAAATTAGTGAGGAAATAAAACTCCATCCTTTACTAACCTCCATATTACAACCAGTGTAAATGGAAATAAGCCCGAAGGACAGCAACATGAAACTAGACCAACATGTCCTATAGTTTCAGGTTTAGACAGTGAGCGAGGAATAGAAGCGGTTTCAGAGACCACCACACGTAGGTGAAGAGGTACGACATACCTGGTAGGCTGCAGAGAGAGATCTAGAGATGGAGAGGAATACCTCACACACACCTCCTAGTGTGTATGATATCTGATGAGGCATACCACACACACAGTCAACCAGCAAACAGCAGGTCATGCTAACATGTACGGTTCTCATAAAGGCATGTGTGGGTGTTTGTGTCTGTGGGGGGCTGACAAACTGAAAAGTTCTACACTTGAGATGTCACAGTCAGGAGACAGTTACAAAGTGTGGATTCAAAACGTACAGAATCGAATGCTCCTCTGTCGTCCAAATGATCTCATCAATTTGGTTACTTTTCAGAAGGAATCAGAATACAGTGCCTTCAAAGTATTTACACCCCTTAACTTTTTCAACACTTTGTGGTTACAGCACAAATTTAAAATTGAGATTTGTGTCACTGGCCTACACACAATACCCGTAATGTCAAAGTTGGAATTATGTTTTTATAAATGTTTACAAATTAGTTAAAAATGAAAAGCTGAAATGTTTCGAGTCAATAAGTATTCAACCCCTTAGTTATGGCAAGCCTAAATAAGGTCAGGAGTAAAAATGTGCTTAACAAGTAACATAAGTTGCATGGATTCACTTTGTGCAATAACAGTGTTAACATGATTTTTTAATGGCTACCCAATCTCTGCACCCCACACATACAGATAATTGTAAGGTCCCTCAGGCGAGCAGTGAATTTCAAAACACAAAGACAGAGGAGGTTTTCTAACGCCTCGCAAAAAAAGGCACCTTTTGGTAGATGGGTAAAAGAAAAGAAAAGCACACATTGATTATCACTGAGCTTTGAGTTATTAATTAGCCTACACTTTGGATAGTGTATCAATACACCCAGTCACTACAAAGTACAGGCCTCCTATCTAACTCAGCTGCCGGAGAGGAAGGAAACCGCTCAGGCCAATGGTAACTTTAAAACAGTTACAGTTTAATGGCTGTGATAGGAGAAAACTGAGGATGGATCAACAACATTCTAATTACTCCACAATACTAAATTACAAAGTGAAAAGGGAGCATCTAATATATATATCACACATATACACACACGCTTTAAATTGCATCCTGTTTGCAATAAGGCACTAAACTAAAACTGCAAAACAAATTCACTTTATGTCCTGAATACAAAGTGTTGGATTTGCACCAAACATAACATCACTACCTCAACAAACTACCTCATCCCCTACCGTAGTCATTTATTTATCTTGCTCCTTTGCACCCCAGTATTTTTACTTTGCACATTCATCTACTGCACATTTACCATTCCAGTGTTAAATTGCTATACTGTAATTACTTTGCCACCATGGCCTATTTATTGCCTTATGTTCCTTATCCTACCTCATTTGCAAACATTGTATATAGATTTGTTTTTTTCCCTACTGTATTATTGACTGAGTGTTTGTTTACTCATGTGTAACTATGTGTTGTTGTTTGTGTTGAACTGCTTTGCTTTATCTTGGCCAGGTCGCAGTTGTAAATGAGAACTTGTTCTCAACTTGCCTACCTGGTTAAATAAAGGTGAAATAAAATAAAAAAACATTTTTTTTTTTAAATCACTGAGTAGCACTCTTCATATTTTCAAGCATGGTGATTGCTGTATCATGTTATGGGTATGCTTGTCAAGGACTAGAGAATTTTGGAGGGATAAAAACAAACAAAATAAAAATAAGCACAGGGCAAAATCCTAGAGAACACCCTGGTTCAATCTGCTTTCAACAGACACTGGGAGACACATTTACCTTTCAGCAGGACAATAACCTAAAACACAAGGTCAAATATACACTGGAGTTGCTTACCAAGACGACATTGAATGTTCCTGAGTGGCTAGTAATGGTTATGACTTAAATCTACTTGAAAATGTATGGCAATACTTGAAAAAGGCTGTCTAGCAATGATCAACAACTAACTTGACAGAGCTTGAAGAATTTTTTAAATAATAAATTGGCAAATATTGTACAATCCAGATGTGCAAAGCTCTCAGAGACTTACCCAGAAAGACTCACAGCTGTAATCGCTGCCAAAGGTGATTCTAACATGTATTGACTATGGGGTGTGAATACTTATGTAAATGAAATCATTCATGTTTCTTAATTTTCAATAAATTGGGTTAAGAAGGATGGGAAGCTTTTATGAGAGACATGATGACCACAGACAGGAGAGACAGACCACAGAGAACACAGACACAAAGACAGAGATAACACCACAGACAGAGAGTGACAGGCAGGAACTCACCGTCTGAGAAGGTGACAAGAAAGCAAGCAAGGGAAAGAAAGCCAAGAGTCAGTCAGAGAAAAAGGAGGTTGAGAAATAGGCAGACATCTCAAAGATAGAAAAAGGGAGAAAAAAGATATGAGAGAGAGTGAGACGAGAGAGAGAGGAACACTCACCCTCTGACAGATGACAGAAAGCAAGGGAAAGAAAGGTAAGAGTCAGTCAAAGAAAAAACGAAAAGAGAGGTAAAAAGAGATGTGCAAAGCCTGAAGAGATTGCATTAGAAGTAAACAAACCGATACAGACAGAAGGCTAAATGCGCCTGTGTTTTGACAAAAGGGGTAGAAGCAGTGGCGGAAAATCGATTTACATGACCAATTTAGTACATTTAGGCAATATGTCTGAGTGCACTGACTTTGTGTTTATAGCACGGGAGGAAATAGTGCATTCTAACACAGATACACCCAACACTGCATTTGACAGCTATGTTAAAGTTGGAGTTACATAAACAGCAATCCTGCGTGCTATACTTAAGCAATAAGACACCTGGGGATGTGGTATATGGCCAATATACCACGGCTAAGGGCTGTTCTTAGGCACGACGCATCGCGGAGTACCTGGACACAGCCCTTAGCCATGGTATATTGGCCATATACCACAAAACCCAGAGGTACCTTATTGCTATTATAAACTGGTTATCAACGTAAATAGAGCAGTAAAAATAAATGTTTTGTCATACCCGTGGTATATACGGTCTGATATTCAGGGCTCGCACCACCCAGTTTATAATGCTAAATAGCACACCATTGCTTTTAGATAACTTTTTCAGAACAAACGTGATGCTGAAATAGGTTGCTCATATACCCGTGTAGTAATGATTCAATTACTCTAGTAACAGCAATGGATTAACAAGTAACTACATAGTAAGTGCATTGCAACAGAGCGTTTTTGTTGGTTGTATTACACCAGTGGAATAAGGAGCAGTGAGGGCAGGGAGCGGGGGTCAGGGAGCATCCCAAACGGCACCCTATTCCCTACACAGTGTGCCATGGGCCCTTGTCAAAAGTAGTGTGCTACATAGGGAATAGGAGGGTGCCATTTGGGACGCATCCACAAGGATGTGGGGCCGTAGTGGTAGCCTACCTTTCAGTGCAATGACCTTGCTTGTAGGGTTCATGATGGCGCTGTCAGCGGAAATGGGTCGTCTGCTGGGGTTATTGGGGTCAGCCATGTCTATGATCACCACCTGGTTCTGCTCGCCCACCTTCTCTCGGATGCAGATGAATTTGTCAGACTCCATGGTCAGGTAGCTGAACCCGATGTTGGCCGGATTAACCCCCCAGGTTCTGCAGCTGAAACACACCGCAACACACACAGCCGTTAGATCACGTTAAAGTATTTCAGAGGCAACTGCTGTAGTCAACCCATAACCCTAGACACGTGTAGTACATATCAATGGATTTGATAGAAATTAGCAATGTGGGTATTTGACCTATTTTGGGCTAGTTGAAATGTGTGTCATTATTGCTCATATCTAACCAATCCTTTAGGACTACACCAGAGCTTAGGTGTACAGTATGGACTACAGTACAGACTAAGGGTCATTTGGAATTGGGCAGTGCAGTCAGTGGCACAATGTAAAGCTATAAGTCTACAACTGATGAGAACACCTATAGGCAGTAAGATATTTTCTGGAGTCGTACCCAGATGTTTTTCTTTTTTAAAGGATAGGGAAAAAAACAAAAGTTGCCAGTTGCTAACATTTGCCTTGGGCCAGGGAAAACAATTCTCTAAACGCTCACTCTATTAAAATAACTTCTGTTCTGGTCCAATTTTCCAGGAGGATATTCTTAAATGTTGTTTTACAAGGATAAGGTTAGGTGGTTGTGGCACCCAGCACAGTCAGGCCTGGGAAACAGCATGGGCATGGCATAGGGCAGGCAGACAACAGGATATTAGGCTGACTCTGGAAAGCTTTATTTGCTGTGACAGCTGCTATTCATCTAGCTTTTACTGAGGCATTATACCATAACATACAGTAACAGTACTTTCTGCTACTTATTTAATTAAAATAATCCAACACTCCCAAATACCAAACTCTACATAGTAGTGCTTGAGAGAATCTCAGAAACGCCAAACAGTAATTACTATTTAATTACCATGCTATTATGTTAAGTAAATACAACGTAAACAGCAGACTAAAATACATGTGCAGTGTAACCATAAACACTGTCTGATTCAGGTCAGGCCTCTGCTAGTGGTTTCAGAGACGGGGGGCTTCCCGGGTAGGCCTAGAATGTGCCCTGATCTCCAGTGTCCCCAAATGGCACCCTATTCCCTAGTGCATGTAGGGTCCGATGCACTATAGGGAATAGGGTGCCAATTGGGACACAGATCTGATCTAGAGTGAGATTAGATGTGATCTCTCCCAGCAGGTCATAGAGAGAGATAGATCTCCAGATAGGAAAACGTGATCCTCAGTAGTTAATTATCTTCATCATTGAGCTCATTGTTGTCCTAATGAGGAGATGACTCTTGATCTGAAGATGTAGCCAATATAATTGAGTACTGAATATGGTCAGTTACAACCACAACATACCACCTGAAGGTTTTCAACCATTTTCAGTACTAGTATTCACTGATACTAGTTCCAGGTAAAAGTTGTCCTTGACCGTAGACACAGATCTAGAATCAATTTGCCCTCCCCATATCCTAACCTTATCCATTATGGTGGAAAAACATTGAACTGACTCGTGTCTATAGGTCTCCTCTAGCCCTATGCCAGCACTGTGAAGTGGTCAAGGTCAAGGGTTAGGCCGGGTGGAGCACCAATCAGCCGATAACATGAGAGGCCAAAGAAGAGATATCTCCACTGGCTGCCAGAAATCTCTGAGGAGGATAGGGGAGGGTGTTGAAGGAGAAGAAGTAAAAGAAAAAGTAGTGCACTAGAGGGAATAGGATGTAATTTGTTACTTATCCCAAAATGACAGAAAGATTAAGATGGGGGGATGGTGAGTAAGCAAAGGAAATAGGGGAGGGAGGACATACCATGTCTAGAGAGAGATAAGTTCCTATAATACAGCGCTTGTGAAAGGCCTGGGGAGGGGTGTCTGAGTCACCGGAAGCATCTCCCCGCTGCCCTCCTTCATAGAACATTCCAAACTAAATCACTCGCAACCACAACCCAGTGTCTTCAGAACCCAATCTGCGTGCACACATTGACACACAGTTTCCATAGCCCAGTGCACGCACGCACACGCGTGCGTTTTGACCAATCATATCAGCTCTGAAAAAGACCTGATGTGAAAAGATCTAACTGGTCAAAAGCACAATTAGTGGAAAAAAAGATCAGAATTAGGCTGCCTTGTCTAAACGCAGCATCTGAGGCGGCAGGCCTGCCTAAATGTGTATGTACTCTAGTCCTAAGTGTATTGTATTAGCTAGTAACACAGCTCAGATGTGTTCTCTGCATTCCTCTGGCTTTACATTTTCTAAAAACGGGCAATAATGAATATTAACTGAAACATCATCTGATCTAGTAGGGCCGGGACGATACCAGTATCACCATACTCGTTAGTATCGTGGCAAGGAAACAAAACACGAAGTGGATTTAACCTTTTTAGGAAAACAGCCCTAATGTTGGAAACAAACATCATTATGTTGTCATCTAGAGTTCCATTTATAGTACACAATAAGAGTTTGGTCTGCTTTGTGTTCTCATTTTCACCAAGGAAAAAAATGTGCAATACTGTATCATCACATCCCTATTAGGCTTATCTAGTCTCTTGCAATAGCACTCTATGACTTTAAAGAATATTTCTCTCAAAACTGTGATTCCTAAAATATGTGTCCAGAAATGTGGTCAACGCCATCAGATTTCTCTACACTGAGCTACACCATAATGACCCCTTCTTCATCACATGTAGTACAACAAGACTACTCATGGTCTGTAAAGTTCTACTTTTGAGAGATTTAAACAATATTGAAATCACCTTGGTCACAACCATAAACTTAACTCCATCTCCATGATAGGATATACATTTTGGTTCAAATATGTTTATTTTAAATTAGGTTTTAGAGTCATAAAGCAACTGAGGTAAAACTACATTTCTACTTTGACTACCACTGGAATAAGGATAATTACTTAATTGTTTAAATTGTCAACTTCGTAAAACATCAACTCCGTCAGATTTTTGTCTAACGTCAACTCCGTCAGAGTGCTGAAAGAGCTGATAGAATTGTTATATTTTTGGGGAGGATTTTCAAATGAATAATTTATATATTTTACAAAATGTTGGTGTTGAACTTTTATTTTTAAAGGCAAAAATAGGTCTGTTAGTATTTGTTGTCAAGTCCGTCAGGAGCTTATCAACTGCGTCACTGATGGCTAACCCCCTTAAGATCAATTTGTCAATATTGAGAAAAAAATATTTATATCACTGTTCTGCAACATACACTTAAACAATGCATTTGCTGTGCTAGATGTAACAGATAATGTTTGCTTTATAAAATGTTGTTTTGTGCTGAATCTAGAAAAACATGCCAAAATGCAAACTAAATGAGCGCTTGAGCATTATATAGCACTATAAAATAAAAACAACTTTGGAGATTTATGACATATTTGAATAATCTAACGTTAGAACTACACAATCAAGTCCTTTAAAAGCTTGGAAAACAAATGTGAAAAATGAAATGCCTTTAGTGGTGTCTGACAGAGAATCCAGTTCATTGCATTTTATGAAGAAATTAAAGAGTTTGGTTGTTCCTTTACATGGTGTGATTTTTTAAAGAGCAAAGTATCAGCTAAATATTTTAATTTATTTATATTAGAAAATGTTGAGAAAAAAAGCAGATTGTCTCATCTTTCAAAAATCCCTGAGCTGTCAGTTTAATGGCATGTTAGCCTGCCATCTTCAGTATCACCACTGTTGCAATAAAAAAAGTCATAACAACATAAGCTAACAAAAATAGACTATAGTTTAGGACAGCTACTTCCAGTTAGGTGTATTGTTTCAGCTGGGAGAGACTGGTGTGGGTGTGTTATTTTTAGTTTCATTACTTAGGCTTTGCCCATACCAATGTGTTGTGCAGGGGGGTAGTAATATGACTGACTGGTTGGCTGGACACCAGCCATTAGTTCCGGTGCAGACAGAGCTGTTCCAGCCGACAGTTGTGCTGTCAGAGGTGCTCTGCTTGGCCTGATGATCATGATCTCACTTCCCCTTCCTGCCCTGATGTGATTTTCTGGGTTAAATGGCCTGCTTACCTCATCTGTCTATTAGTGGAGACAACAGCAATAGCAGGGAGCTGCTCTTCTGTTAGTACTGGAGAGTAATATCCCAAAGCACAGAGCTGACAGGCAACAGATACTGACTGGGACCAGAAATCAACCCAGGCATTTCTAACACAACAGCCTATTTTTTTGCCAATTAATGGTCATTATTTATGTGCAAAAACACAACAAAAAGAAACTGGCCCACTGGGCTAAAGATGCACCAGCCCATCTGGCATTTGCTAAAAGTGCCCTATGGCCATCTGTTTATGACTGGCTACATACCTCACAGGTCTCTCCCTCTCACTAAGGCAGTCTCAGGCTAAACGACAGGCTATTGAACTTGGGACTTCTGTGAGACTCATGGACTCCATTAGCCCACTGAGCTAAAGCAAAGGATGGGTGGCCTACATAATGCAAAACCTAATTTGTCCCAGACAGAACCCCAAAATAAATAATGAATCTGCTAATAGACTAATAAACACCATGTAATATAAATGAAATACTAAAGGGCACAGATCACTGATCCATTTACATTAAATAAGTCTCTACACACACACAAGATTAGGGTCAGTCAGTCAAGCAAGGGAAGGTGTATTACACTAAACACAGCTTAATGTTAATGACATGTTTAAGAACACACAATGCGACACTGGCAATGTTCATTTACAGTGTGCATGCCTATGTATATTGGGGGTGCTCTGTTTATGGCTAACCTTATACAATTGGGACAAGTCCAGCAGTAGTTGTACATAGAGGTAAAACAACAAAGCCTGTCTCATCTGTGTCTACAGGGCAGTGTAAGTCAACCCAGACCTAAACCCACCCAGACTATACTGTTTAATGTGTAGAGGCTGTAAATAGCAAGACAGGAGAAAAAAAACTAAAGAACTTCAGGGCCAAAGTCCTCAGTTTGCAAATTCCTGGCATTTCTCTCTCAGCTGGAGCCATTACTGATCACAGCGGCCTACCAATCAGAGCAGGTCCGAAAATAAATCATACATGGAATAAAAATAAAAGGGATACACTATCAATCGATTTGTCTGGTAAAATCGTGATCAAATAATGTTGGGTTGCCTTTCAATATATACATTTGTAGCAATGGAGGGGGAACGACCAGAGTAGGGCTTGAACCAGCAACCCTATATAGGTAAAAGGAAAGCATGCCACCTGTGCTATAGAGGTTCAGATCTCGACCCTGTTCCCAGATCTGTTTCTGCTGTTTTGCCAACTCCTCGTATAAATGGCTCCACATATTAAAATGGAACTGGTGAACGTTGGTGGGCTCTGTTGGCTGCATTAGAACGAGTGGGTAGTAGACATGGCAAATTGTAATTTGCTGAGGAGTGTCCAGAGAGAAAGAAGTCTTTAGTGAAAGGCAATTTCAGTCTTGATGTTGCCACAGCAACGAGCCACTGAAGGGGAGGGAGGTGGGCACGTCAAACTTTCTCTTTGGCCCCAAGAAACCGATGGATAGTTGAGGTGTTCTCCAACATGGCCTACTAATTTTAAAAAATGACGCCATCTAATCTAGCCACACAGTTGAGCAATAGTTTATCTAACTGCATACATTTATCGTCAATCACTCAATTCCAACAAGAGTTCATTGTTTAGTCCAGTCACAGGCTGGATTTTCGGGTCCACTGGAAGCAGACTATAGGCTACCAATACGATCTGACTGTTCAATTTTTACAAGTCATCATCTGCCCGCAGAAGCTAGCTAGGCCTGTGTCTATATTGAGCACTCTCCATGCAGCCCAGTCAGATTCAATTTAAATGCGGTATGGTGTTTCTATGTCTGGAAAAACTGCGAAAACGCATCCTGTGTTTTTTCGGCTGTTAGCGTCTTCTTACCTGCAGATGTTCCTGAAATCGTATCGGCAGTATCTGAGCCATTCTTGAGGCTTTTTGTGTTTCAAGTGTCCGGAGAAAAGGAAAGGGGAAGGGGACACGAGGAGGAATGAATGTGGTCTTGTATTAAAAGTGCCAAAAAGCTCTCAAAAGTAAAATACGATGTACAATGAAAGGCGTCTCGCCGGCTTACGTTGATATCACCCGAATTCAGTGCTGCACTCATTCAGTAGCCTAGCACCCAAACAACACTCCTGAACCAAAACTCCACGCTTCCGCTAAGTAAAATAGGTCACAACAACTAGACTTTAAAGCTCTGAGAGAAAACAAAAAAATTTATGGAGCTCAAATGTTTATGGTATTCTACAAAATAATACATGTGCTATTCATAAGCCCTACAGTCGGCCAATAGGATTCCCCCACAAATACCAATGCAGATGGCTAAAAAAAATCGATGTCCTCAATGTAACCCTCCGCAGCCCCTTCCCCCTTAATTTTTTCTCACTTCGAAATAAAGGCACGTGACAGGCCCCCTCCCCTTCTGATTTCTAAAACCTCCAGTGCTGAGAGGTCGGGAATATGCCTTTACCTTTACCCACCCTCTGAAAAGAGACCACAAGTGAGAAAACATGTTAAGATTGTAAAAGAGGAACTGAAATAATGTATGAGTCAATGTAATAGTATGCTTTTAGGCTATGTATGTGTACATAGCTACCACCACACCTTAACTGATCAGCACCTACATAATTCACCTATGCCTTCATCAAGGTTTTTATTTTCTGCAACAAATCCACATTTCTTAACTGCTCACTGGTGAGTTGAGTTGTGCTATGGAAAGATTATTGTCGATTATTGTCTTATTTCGGTGGGTTGAAATAGGGTGAAACCTTACAATGTTGGATATCTAAACAACTTCAACTTGGAGGGAAATCACAGCATGAATAGCATTTTGTGTTCCAAATACAACAGAACGAAAAAAACACTGACCGGATGTCAGAAGATTTCAGTCTATATTATTATTACAATTATTATAAATAGAAACTCATACCCCCCAAAAAAAAAAGTGTTGATAAAGTCATACAGGCATAATTACAGCATACGTTAAAACACTCAAACATATACAGTACACAGACATACGGTAATACACTTCCAGCCATTTTCATCACAAAACAAACAAAGAGAGGGGTTGTAATGAGGAATATGACTATTGAAGATAGTATTTCCAAGTTTGTAAAATTTATTTAGTTATTAATGGTAGCATTTAATGCACTTTATGGACGGGCTGGTATAGATACATTATGTGGATTAAGGGTAGTGTAGTTTATGGTCAGGCTGGGTGGGTAAGACATTGTGTGTGGGGGAGGTAATGTAGTTTATGGACAAGCTGGGTGAGTAAGATATGTGGTGTGCTTGGCCTGACTCTTGCTATCGATCAGCAGCAGCTGGTTATTCTTGTGGTGAGAGATGATCTCCTGGAGACTACAGAAAAACTGAGAGGGAGGGAGTAGCGAGGGACAGAGAGAGAGAAAGGGAGAGAGAGTTACTACAGTAGTTATTGCAGAGGTTACAGTATAATACTAAGTTGCATTCCTTAGTCTCTTTTCCACACATCCTCCCTCTATCCCCTCCTCTCTCACCAGACCTTTTCATTATTTCTTTCAAATCCTCCTTTCCTCCTGCAGCCTCCGTCTTTTCCCCCTCTCCTTATCTCTCTCTTCTCATCCCACCATCCCCTTTTACCCCTCTCTCTCCCTCCCCCCTGCCTCTTCACCTCCTCGTTCTTCTTGCCTTCCTTTCCGAGGGCGTAGCCGCGAGTCTCCTCCAGAAAGCGGATGGGGATGTTATAGACCTTCTGTCTGTATAGGACAGCCAGTGTGTAGGGCTGACGAGCGTTCTGGGCTGAACTGTGACGTATCAGGAATGCCCCGTCCTATAAGAGGGAGAGTGGTAGGAGAGGTGAGAGGGAGAAGAGGGTGAGGAGGGACGAGGAGGAATAGGCAGGGGGGAGGGGAGCGGAGGAGAGATACAGTGGATATCAGTATCAAAACCCACATGACTTCTGAATCAGCACAGATGACTCAGACTCACTGATGGTGTGTGCATGTGTCAGCTAAACCCAGAGGCTACACACATACATACACTCTACTGGAAGAATACCCTATTACCCTCTGCACTGCCCTGTGCCTTTCCTGTCAACCTGTGTCTGATAGAACATCCCTGCAAACCTGTGTGTCTGCAGTCAAATAAAAGGGGAGTTGTGACAGATTACTCTCACATCATTGCTTGTCCATTTCAGCGTGAAATTAAACAGGTCCGCTGTGTTAGTGAAGACAAAGGACCAGAGACAGAAACACTCATATAGCCAGCAGCATTATAACATATAAAACAGCAGCAGCTACTGAGCAACACAGAGGAGGGGAGAGAACAAAAGAAACAGGTGGAGGTATTTGACAGGCTAATGCACTAATGATTCACTGTTGAATACTGCCTGACTAACTATACTGAACAAAAACGCAACATGAAGCAATTTAAAAATTTGAGTTACAGTTCATATAAGAAAATTTGTCAACTGAAATAAATTCAATAGGCCCTAATCTATGGATTTCACATGACTGGGAATACAGATATGCATCTGTTGGTCACAGATACCTTGCTGCCGTAAGGGGCGTGGATCAGAAAACCAGTCAGTATCTGGTGTGACCACCATTTGCCTCATGCAGTGCAACATCTCCTTCACATAGAGTTGATCAGGCTGTTGATTGTGGCCTGTGGAATGTTGTCCCATTCCTCTTCAATGGTTGTGCAAAGTTGCTGGATATTGGCGGGAACTGGAACACGCTGTCACACATGTTGATCCAGAGCATCCCAAACATGCTCAATGGGAGACATGTCTGGTGAGTATGCAGGCCATGGAAGAACTGGGACATTTTCAGCTTCCAGAAATTGTGTACAGATCCTTGCGACATGGGTCCGTGCATTATCAAGCTGAAACATGAGGTGGATGAAGGGCACGACAATGGGCCTCAGGAGCTCATCACGGTATCTCCGTGCATTCAAATTGCCATAGATAAAATGCAATTATGTTCATTGTCCGTAGCTTATGCCTGTTCATACCATAACCCCACCGCCACCATGGGGCACTTTGTTCACAATGCAGACATCAGCAAACCGCTCGCCCACAGGTACACCTGTGTAATGATCAGCTTCTTGATATGCCACACCTGTCATGTGGATGGATTATCTTGGCATAGGAGAAATGCTCACTAACAGGGATATAAACAAATTTCTGCACGACATTTGAGAGAAATAAGCTTTTTGTGCATATGGAACATTTCTTTGATATTTTATTTAAGCTCATGAAACATGGGACCAACATTTTACATGTTGCGTTTATGTTTTTAATCATATTGATTCGCATGGTGTGCTTCAGAGCTGGGGATTCTACATCTACATGCATTGTTATTATATGAAACTTCAAGAAAGGAAAAGGAAAGGGGTATACCTAGTCAGTTGTACAACTAAATGCATTCAACTGAAATGTGTCTTTCGCATTTAACCCAACCCCAAGAACTGTATGTCTGTGTCCATGCTCATCTCCAGTTTGTTATCGTTTCCCACCTTGTTGATCTGCAGTAAGAAGTCCTCAGCAGTCTTTCTATCGCAGTTTCCAGCGAACCACTCTCTCTCCTGTAACACACCACAGTTCTCTATGATACACTGCCCTTTCTGTCACAATACTTTACCCAAGGCCAGCCCATACCTCAGGTATATCACTACTTAACTAAGAATTGCAGCAACATTTGTAGCACTTTAACACTGTATTACGCATGACTATATGAGAGGTGCAGTATGAGATGGAATGACGCATACCTGCATGGTCGTCTTCATACCAGAGGGAGAAACTGACAGAGAAAAATGTGTGTTGACCAATGTGTTTTGTGCTCTACACTCCACTCATAATAAAGCAAGGTCATTAGTATACTGGATAGCACTACTGACAAAAACCACAGTGACCCTAGATTACCCAGGGGTTAAAACATGTTATAATTCACGTTATAATTAAAATGGCTTCCAGTTTACGTAAGTATAGAAAAACGAACAATATGCACCTCCAACTTGTTCATATAAAAAAACTAACATAAAAGGAATGAAGGGTGCCCACAACTCTGATAGGCAAACCATAGTTGGAGCCTAGCGGTGAGAGAGGTGAGCCAGCAACCAGAGGGTTGCCAGTTCGAATCCCGGGTACACAAATCTGGTGGGAAGTGAGCTGGTAACCGAAGGGTTGCTGGTATAAAATCTTAGATGCCATTGCCTGCCGTTGTGCCCTTGAGCAAGGCACCTAACCCCCCCACAACAACAGCTCCCCAGGCACCCAGTGTGGCAGCCCCCCACACCTCTCCAAAACCTGTATATGTACAGTTGAAGTCGGAAGTTTACATACACTTTTTCAACCACTCCACAAATTTCTTGTTAACAAACTATAGTTTTGGCAAGTCGGTTAGGACATCTACTTTGTGCATGACACAAGTAATTTTTCCAACAATTGTTTACAGAGAATATTTCACTGTATCACAATTCCAGTGGGTCAGAAGTTTACATACACTAAGTTGACTGTGCCTTTAAACAGCTTGGAAAATTCCAGAAAATGATGTCATGGCTTTAGAAGCTTCTGATATGCAAACTGACATCATTTGAGTCAATTGGAGGTGTACCTGTGGATGTATTTCAAGGCCTACCTTCAAACTCAGTGCCTCTTTGCTTGACATCATATGAAAATCAAAAGAAATCAGCCAAGACCTCAGGAAAAAAATTGTAGACCTGCATAAGTCTGGTTCATACTTGGGAGCAATTTCCAAACGCCTGAAGGTACCACGTTCATCTGTAAAAACAATAGTACGCAAGTATAAACATCATGGGACCACTCAGCTATCATACCGCTCAGGAAGGAGACACGTTCTGTCTCATAGAGATGAATGTACTTTGGTGCGAAAAGTGCAAATCAATCCCAGAACAACAGCAAAGGACCTTGTGAAGATGCTGGAGGAAACAGGTACAAAAGTATCTATATCCACAGTAAAACGAGTCCTGTATTGACATAACCTGAAAGGCCGCTCAGCAAGGAAGAAGCCACTGCTCCAAAACTGCCATAAAAAAGCCAGACTACGGTTTGCAACTGCACATGGGGACAAAGAGGAGAAATGTCCTCTGGTCTGATGAAACAAAAATAGAACTGACCATCATTATGTTTGGAGGAAAAAGGGGGAGGCTTAAAAGCCGAAGAACACCATCCCAACCGTGAACCAGCATCATGTTGTGGAGGTGCTTTACTGCAGGAGGGACTGGTGCACTTCACAAAATAGATGGCATCATGAGGGAGGAAAATTATGTGGATATATTGAAGCAACATCTCAAGACATAAGTCAGGAAGTTAAACCTTGGTCATAAATGAGTCTTCAAAATGGACAATAACCCCAAGCATACTTCCAAAGTTGTGGCAAAATGGCCTAAGGACAAAAAAGTCAAGGTATTGGAGTGGCCATCACAAAGCCCTGACCTCAATCCTATAGAAAATATGTGGGCAGAACTGAAAAAGCATGTGCGAGCAAGGAGGCCTACAAACCTAACTCAGTTACACCAGCTCTGTCAGGAGAAATGGGCCAAAATTCACCCAACCTATTGTGGGAAGCTTATGGAAGGCTACCCTAAACGTTTGACCCAAGTTAAACAATTTAAAGACAATGCTACCAAATACTAATTGAGTGTATGTAAACTTCTGACCCACTGGGAATGTGATGAAAGAAATAAAACCTGAAATAAATCACTCTCTATCATTCTGACATTTCACATTCTTAAAATAAAGTGGTGATCCTAACTGACCTAAGACAGGGAATTTTTACTAGGATTAAATGTCAGGAATTGTGAAAAACGGAGTTTAAATGTATTTGACTAAGGTGTATGTAAACTTCCGACTTCAACTGTATGTGTCGTTCAGAGCAGTTTGGGTTAAAAGCGGAAGTCATATTTCGGTTGGACTTTGTGTGACCAATAAAGTGATCTTAATTTCAGAGTTCCGGGCATCCTTCCTTTCTTCCCATTTCTATCTTTCAGCTGTGATCCAAAACTGGTCCTGTTCCCAGCAGGCTCTTACCTGCTGCAGTAGAGTGTACAACGGGAGGGGGAGGAGGGCTGCAACAAACACACCAAGTCCAACATTAGCCAACATGCTTACTATAATATGAGCAATATAGTCCAGTGGCTACATTATTTATATGCAAGAACAGTAGGCCTTAATAATCCAAAGATTTACGTTATGATACATACACACACTTATCAAATATAATCTTTATAGACCACAAAGTTAACAGTGTATGGATAACTATAAACAGCATGGAAATCATTATCAGGCGATACTAAGTGGTATCTATGTGTGTTTGATTGTTGACTGTTCATAAAGCATGAACCTGCTAAACATGTTTAACACATAAAACATGCATGTTGTGTGTAGCATGGTCTCATCCAGCATGTACATGCATGGTGCTGTGAGCGTGGCTGTGCTCCCAAGCCTCACCTCGGTTTGGGTTCCTTTAGTGATGCAGGGAGGGGGGGTTTGATGCCCAGGGTGGGTGGGGGCAGTTTGCCAGGGAACATGGAGTGCCTGATATCAGGGGGAGGAGCTGGGGGTGGGGTGGTCACAGAAACACAGCAATGGAGCAGTTTCTGCATTTTCACTTAAAAGATACACTCCAGGATCTTAAGCACAAATTGATAACTTATAGTACAAACTTGGATGTAACATATAAGAAATGGATGACATAGTACACAAAAGATAGAGACCACTAATGGCTCGTGAACGCCACTCAAAACTACTGGCTTAAATGATGCTAAAGGTCGAGAGTGCATCTTTGATGCTTGCATTCCAAATGGCACCCACCCGGTTCCCTATGTAGGGCTCTGCTAAAAAGTAGTGCATGTAGGTAATAGGCCATTTGGGATGCAGACATGATCTCTTTTCAATGCAGATGGAAGGTAGTGTGTCACGTACCCATCTTTGCCTCATTGACCAATAGAGAACTCTGGAATGGAGCAAAAAGTTAAACTAATACAAACATATGGGCATAGACTAAGCCTATACTCCTGCACTAAAAAACATGTTCAGTGGAGAATGTGAGAAACAGGCCAGTGTGGTGTTAAAACATGTGTGAACCATGGAGAAACTTACAGACTTGGCTCTGGGCACTGGAGGTTTTCTACAGAGAGACAGGCAGAAAGGGTGGGACTGATATCGCATGTCAAACAACAGCACTCAAATACAATATGGCTTCTCTCAAGACATACAACGGTACTAGTAACTGAGATGGTGTAAAGGCCAGTTTAACCCAGTCCAATCTAATTTTTGCATTTACATAACTATAAACAGAATGGAAGTGAGGTTATACACAGGGGTGAAAGTAAGGCCGTACGGTCCGGTACGGCTTCCCGTCAAAATAAATAGTTGGGGGTACTCCGTACTGGTAAAACGTGAGCCTATCACAATTAATACAGCATGCCCACAGCATGCCCAAAAAACTATAGGCTACTACACCATTATTTAACATTACTGCATGTCAGCAGCATGACAAATTAGTGAATTGACTGGAAACCAAGTGGTATACGCTCCAAATTGCGTTGTGGTTTGAGAACACTTACATTTTGTCAAGGCAGAGACGAGTGGTCGAGATGTTCGTGGACAAGGTGGAGATGAGTGGCCGAGACCAAGGCGCGCGTGGACAACAGTGGATGCATTCATTCAGGATACATGTGTATATGTTGTAAGCCTAATGCCAACTGCAGAATGTCATTACACTACACGTAGGTTTTACAGTGGTGTAAAGTACTTAAGTAAAAATACTTGAAGTCGTATTTTCAGTATCTATACTTTACTATTTATATTTTTGACAACTCTTACTTCACTACATTGCTAAACAAAATGATGTACTTTTTACTCCATACATTTTCCCTGACACCCAAAATTATACAGCCGAATTAGCTTCCTACTTATACAGAAATAAATTAAATTATTCAAAATAGGCTACTACACCAGAAAGCATGATTTGGCCACAGAGGATCATTAGCTTTAATTTTTTTTTTATCTGAGGCCTCCCAAGTGGTGCAGCGGACTAAGACACTGCATCGCAGTGCTAGACGATTGTTGAGTTGCGACAGTCAGTGAAAAGCAGAGAACCAGGCAGGAAAATGGCAATATTTTAAAAATACAATTGCAGAAAAACTGTTTGGAAAGCAAATGGCTATTGCTGTATAGAGATGACAATGAAAAGACTCCAATCTGTATTTTAGTTATCAAAATGTTTAACTTAATTGAGGGAACAGTAGCCTATCTTATTGGCACTAGGGGAGAACATAGGCCTTATCCCCAGTGAGTGTTCATATTCACTGTCTGTCATTGGGTCAGCGCCACTTTTGTTTGTTTTTGGACAATCATTTCCTCCTCCAGGTTAGATGGACGTCATATTGTATGTGTGTCTCCCCTTTTCGTTGGCCAATTATATGAATCAGACAACATCGTTTTTATTGATCTGTTTGTCAGTGTCAGCAGCGTAGGCTACCGTCTAATTTTTGTAGTATAAGAATAAATGCGAGCGTGCACTTGAGTGTCCCGTACCATTAAGAAATGACATTTCCTTTTACTCCTGGATAAGATATACACTTTTGTTACACCATGATGAGTTTGAGCATTTGTCATCTCATGTCTTGACAGGTGTACTCACATGGGCATGGGGGGAGGGGTGGCTGCTGTCTTGGGTGGGAGGGGCATCCTCATGGGCCCACGAGGAGCAGGGGGGCAAGCTGGTGATAGAGGAGAGGCAGTAGTATTTTTTTTTTTCCTTCTCAAAATAAGCCATTGACTTGTATAATTTTGAATGAATGTCCTGTCTCTAGCTCATAAAAGAGGTAATGAGGTAATCTAACAATGTGTACGCCGCCATATTGTCTATTTCAGATCTCCTCTCATTGTTCGAGACAGGTGTGTTTCATTCAAAGCGACGCTTGATTTCTAATTCGTGTTCATGATGTGCAGCATTTTTGGGTGGACACCCAACGGTCTCGAATACAATCACATATACAATCCTGCAATACACATACTAGTCAAAGCCTCAGCATAAATGCACTGGGTGGCCCTACGGGAGTAACTGACCCGCTGTGGGCTCTAGATACAGGTCATCACTGTCTTCCTGAAACAGAGACACAACACACATATTAATCACCTCTCTCTGGCTGAAGTAGAAACCACTGAATATACGGAGTGTACATTGTGACTGTGTTAAAAGGGTACAGCAGATGCAAAGGCTTAAGCTTTGGGGCTGGAGGTAGGGGGTTAGGGGTGAGGGTCTGTTTGTTAATGATGTGTTGGACTCACCTGTCCTTCATTAGGATCCAGGTAGACATCTGCAGAGAACAAAGAAAAGAGGCTGATGTAGAAACAGTTGCAGTATCACACATCCCTCTAGTGGTCATTTGATGTAATAGCACACTGATATCAGACCAGGGTTCCAGGGTATTATTTTGGTCAAGTTCCAGCCTGAATACATTAGACGGGTGCCAGATATTACAACACCTGGATAGGTATTTAACATATCAGCTCCACATCATGTGCTATAGCCATCTGATAACTGACTGCATAGTTGATGACGTGGCATGCAACCATTGGTAGATGCAATGCAACGCATCTAGTCAGGTAGGAACTAGACTTATGACTGTAGAGTTTACCTTCCTCTGCAGGTGGTGGGGGAGAGGCAAACGTCTTAGGAGTAGACCTCTTCCCTGGCTTCTCCTTCCTATCTACCGCAGGCGCTAGAGAGGGAGAGAGAGGGAATTCTCCTGTACAATAAATGCGTCAAGAATCATACTAACTGTTACACCTTTTCATGAATTAACATTCACATAGGATGTCCTGGACAAAGATGGGAGGGTAGACAGCAGAGGATAGGAGGATAGAGAGCAGAGGATAGGAGGATAGAGAGCAGAGGATAGGAGGGTAGAGAGCAGAGGATAGGAGGATAGAGAGCAGAGGATAGGAGGATAGAGAGCAGAGGATAGGAGGATAGAGAGCAGAGGATAGGAGGATAGAGAGCAGAGGATAGGAGGGTAGAGAGCAAAGGATAGGAGGGTAGAGAGCAGAGGATAGGAGGATAGAGAGCAGAGGATAGGAGGATAGAGAGCAGAGGATAGGAGGGTAGAGAGCAGAGGATAGGAGGGTAGAGAGCAGAGGATAGAGAGCAGAGGATAGGAGGATAGAGAGCAGAGGATAGGAGGGTAGAGAGCAGAGGATAGGAGGGTAGAGAGCAGAGGATAGGAGGGTAGAGAGCAGAGGATAGGAGGATAGAGAGCAGAGGATAGGAGGATAGAGAGCAGAGGATAGGAGGGTAGAGAGCGGGCAGGATAAGAGGATAAGAGAGAGGATAGGAGGATAGAGAGGGGAGAATAGAGAGGGGAGGATATGAGGATAGAGAGAGGGGAGGATATGAGGATAGAGAGAGGGGAGAATAGGAGGATAAGAGAGTGAAGGATAGAGGGAGGATAGTGGGAAGTCTTACGTTTCTTGGTGTTGGGGTCAATGTAGAACTCCTCAGGGTGAGGCTGCTGTTTCTATAGAGGGGAAAGACAACATTAAATAACACTAAAATGATGCACACACACACACACAGAGAGGCAAGCACACAGGCTAAAGTTAAAAGTAGGTGTGAGCAGTGCTATTCTGATAGTTTACCAATGCTTTGCCCATGGGTGCCATCTTGGCTGGCCTTGGGGGTGGAGCTGCCTGCCTTTTGGGGACAACAGGATTGGACCGCTCTGACGTCCTCTCTGTGTAACCCAAAAACAGCCAATCAGAGAGCTACGTCCTGTCCTAAAAAGCAAAGAGCTATAGTCCCTCTGAAAAATTTCACACATAAATGCACACCTCAATACATACAGGGACAAAACCTAAATTGGAGATCCATGCACCAAACGTAAGTTTTAAAGCAAATCTCCCATTGGCATGCATGTATGATTTACATGAGTCAGATTAGTGGATTTCAAATGAGAATGATATTCTACCGTGGTGGTTACCCAAATAGACGTTCTCCTCCACATGTCTGGAAGGCACCTTCATGGCGGGTCTCTCACAGGGGGGCGCCTCGTATGTGTCCCCATCCTCCTCATCCTGTCATACAAACACACCATGATGACTAAACAGGACCTCTCACAACAAAATATCCATTGGCGTATCAGTCGTGTGTGTGACAATTCGCCAGTCACTGTGGGAAAAGGCTATTTTAGGGTTAGGGTTCCAAATAGGGTTAGGTTTAGGAGTTATGGGTTAGGGAAAATAGAATTCTGCATGGGAATCAATTGTTTGATCCCCACAAGGATAGTAAACAAACGTGTGTGTGTGTATTCTCCTACTTACAAACTCATCTTCTGGCCACCCACCATACCCCGCATTGTTCTCTGAAAGAAAGAAATAGAGACAGCGAAAGTAGAGAGGGGGATGGAATAAGAGAGAGAGAAATGGGGGACAAGAAAGGTAGAGCCGTGTGTGTGTGTGAGTGAGTGAGAGAGAGAGCGCAGAATAAGCACACTATAACTTCCATAAAGAGGAACCCTATATTCCCAAGAGAATAACAAGGAGGATTTCCTGAAGGCTCACCTATCCTTTTGGGTGGAGCTGGAGGCCCACTGTGTCTGTAATGAAAAAGAGGAAAGAAAAATGTTGGTTACTTCTGTGCTGTATCATGGCAGTGGCTTATAGTTCTATTCAGAGGAAGGCAGATAAGAATGAAGAACATAACTTTTTTATCTACACTGTAGACTACTTACAGGTTCTTAAATTTTCCAAAGAAACTCTGAAAAAGAAAACAGAAGAACTGTGAAATCTATCTCACAGACACAGGATCTAAACACTAACCTTTTCAAACCGTTGGTGTGACATTATACAATAAAGGGCGCCCTCAGTTATACTGTATGTCTAGGCCATCCCAGACATTTACATGTAGTTAACCCTCTCCCGTCAGCCTCGCTATCAGACCTATTACACGGGCTGTGTCAATGACTGCTTTAAGTACAGAATGTCACTAAGCCGGACAACAGTGCTTTAATCAAAAGACAAGACCTCAGGTCACAATAATTGAAAAGAAAACAACTTTGATGAAGACTTAAACCATCACAAACTACGGACAGGGGAATATTGATAATTGAAATGCCCCAAAATCAAAAATATACACTACCATCCAAAAGTTTGGGGTCATTTAGAAATATCCTTGTTTTTGAAAAAAAAAGCAATAACATAAAATTGATCAGAAATACAGTGTAGACATTGTTAATATTCTAAAATGACTATTGTAGCTGGAAACGGCTGTTTTTTAATGGAATATCTACATAGGCATACAGAGGCCCAGCAACAATCACTCCTGTGTTCCAATGGCACGTTGTGTTAGCTAATCCAAGTTTATCATTTTAAAAGGCTAAAAATGTGCTTTTCTTTTAAAAACAAGGACATTTGTAAGTGACCCCAACCTTATGAACGGTAGTGTATTTTTCTTATACACTAGCCTTGCATGCTAAAATAAACTATTTACACAATTTAACAAATTATCTAGTGAAGCCACAACAATGTGTGTCTCTGGGAGAAGAGGTTAAGGGAGGCTGTACTGTGTGCCACACTGTCCCTATGATGAAACAGAGATAAAAACAGGTGACTAAAATCAGGAAGTGAACTTGGCTGTGTTTTCCCACAAGGCTGATTCTCAGCAGGGCTGGTCAGAGAGGAGAGGAAGGATTGATGTAAATTATCAGAGACATAGAGAGAGGGGGAGGGACATTGGAGAATGAGACTGGGAGAATAAAGAAGGGGGAGAGACGGCAAGAGAAGCACAGCGAGTTGATTCATCTGTTTAATATTTAGATTTCCTGTGCGTGAACATTGTTCATGAACAAAGCCAGCCCCCATAACATGGTCTTTTCTGTTCTACAGTATCCTAATTCTTAAAAACAGTGTCATTGTCAATCAATCAATTTTAAGTAATCCATTTCAGGGATTCTTTGGCATTATGGTTAGCAAGGTGAAGGTCTGTGTATTCAGTGGAAAGAAAGATATCAGTCATGCTATGCCTCAGGTCAATACAACCTTGAATTTAATTTCCCCAATTATTACAGTCCTAGGCTCTATCTTCAACATATTTATCATTAACATTAAATCTTTAGCATGATGTCACGTTTAGTGTTGAATTAGTTAATTTAATAACATGTGTTTTTTTCTAACTTAGAAGTAGTTGGTTATTAGACCAAGAGTCACTGAAACATGTTGATGGTCAAATATAGAAAAGCACAGCAAGTAAGCTGAGGAATCCTTACTTCGTTATTGTTTGTGTCCAAGGAGTCTAAATCTGTCATATCAGAATGCATGTTCCTTATCCAACCACCCGTATCTGTGGAAGCTCTTTCAAATAGCAACCTCTTGCTTTTCCCGCAGTCTGAAACACCCGCAGTCTGAAACACCCGCAGTCTAATATAAGAACAGCCAACTTCTTTAAAAAGGTTTATAGCTCACCCCATATTCAAACTTTGTCAGATGTTTCCATACGTCATGTGGTCCAAAGTCAAACTGACTTTAACAAGACAACAATAAAGACAAGACCTCATATCTTGTGGGAATCTTTATTGTCTGCATTAGGAGAGATATGTAATGTAGGTTTTTCTTCCCATAAAGATCCTGCCAGTGTTTCCCATTCTTTACGGATCGAGCTTGCAGATTTTAATAATATCTACATTGAAATCTACAGAACAGAGGGGTTTGTGTCCCAAATACAATGGCACCCTGTTCCCAAATAGTGGGCCCTGGTCAAAAGTTGTGCACTACAAAAGGAGGGAGCAGGCAATGTGTTCAATAATGAGCTCGGCTTGACTTTAGACCACATCTGAGGTATGAAAACCATACCTCTAAGCCAGGGTGAGTAGTCACCAAAAGGAAGGACATTGTTATGGACCCTGGGAAACCATAAGCCGCAAGAGGAAAAGGGAAATGACCTTGTGACTGTGAACCTTATCTGATGCAAATAGGGACAGTGGCGTCTGGTCCTGCCAATGGTACAGCCATACATGTATTGGGTAACTCTTGAGATTTCTCTTAGTCGATTTCACATCATTGCACATTACTATTGTACAAGCTATCGTGGATATCTTCCCAGTATGTGTGCATAGCTACTACGAGCACTTCCAAGAGGTCTGGACCTTTACGGCACAGGTCAGGTGGTTGTGGCTCTCCATGTGCATATTTTCACTTCCCTTCAATGATTTAAAAGAAGATGACGAATATAAGAAATATGGTGAAAACTCTCTAGCTCATGCACACCAATCCTAGGATTTTAAATGTGTGGGAAGTAACCTAGTGAACGAGTGTACACAAAGGAAATGAGACATCATTGGCAGTGGCACATACCAAGCCATGCTTCAACTTCCCTTTCAATTACTGCACTATCATGATTTAATAACAAATACATCATTAACACACACACGGAAATAACAAGTGATGCACATGGACATGTTGCTATGGAAAACTTTCATTTAGAGAATAATCTTTTATGAAACATTCCTTAACATAATCCTATAGGCATTACACTGTGTTGGTGTTTCTATTGGGAACTTGTGTAGACAGTGGTTGAACGCAATAACTGGGAACACTTAATGTTATCAGCAATAAAGACACTGTACGAAAAGTTCAAAGTCCACGCTGCCTTTATAAAAGTATGACGCATCATTATAACAACAATCACAGTTGTCCATACTGTAATGAAGGTAGCAGGCCTACTACTGTATATCCAATAGCTTGCGAACAAGATCAGAAGATGTAACGTTATAAGCGAGCATTTCCTAAACTCGGTGCACGTTTTGTTGTTTTGCCCTAATATTACACAGCTGATTCTAATTATCAAAGCTTGATGATGAGTTATTTGAATAAGCTGTGTTGTGCTAGGGCAAAAAACTAAATGTGCACCCCTTGGGGTTCCTAGAACCGAGTTTGAGAAACCCTGTTATAGGCAAATAGGCCTAGGTGTAACTTCCTTTTATCAACACGAAGTTAGAAGTCTCTATACGAATATAAAAGTTTCTATGCTCCATTACTGTCTGATTCTTTTGAGAAGGTAAACAAATTCAAACTGTACGTTACCATTTCATGATTCAGGTGTCTCTCTCTTCTCAAATCATAAGGAAATTAATTTGTTGCTGGCCTCAAATGCAAATAGGCTATAGAGAAAGAGAGGGACGAGGGATACAGAAGTGAGTGTGAACAGGTAGGCCAGCACACTAGTATTCTGCCAGCAGCACAAACGATGACTTCAAAATGGTATGGTAATGACGAAACCTTCAAAATAAAAGGCTGCTTTCAAAACATTGCAATGTGGATAACTCATTCAAATGATATTGAATTTTAACCAGTTGCAACTTTTATTGTGCCAATAAGAAAATGCAATAAGTAATTTATGAAAACAAATACAAAATATGGGTTTTAAATTAATTAGACCAATAATGAATAAATACAATGTTGACACTGGTGTATTGAGAATATTGCTCTGTAGAGAGAACATTTCTACCTGTCTCAGCTAAAGTGGGGTGGAAAATATTCAGTGCGGTCTCTACTAACCAAATATGGTTCGTTTTGAAGGGGGACTGTGTTGCACGACCTGCTGCTGGCTTTTCACTCCGCCCCCTCTATAGTGCCTAATGCAATACACTGTAATAGACTGTATATGTGATACATATTGGCTTGTAGAGAACTGTTCTACCTGTCTCAGCTAAAGTGGAGTGGAAAATACTCAGTAGTCTCTACTAACTAAATATGGTTAGTTTTGGAGGGGTGCTGTGTTGTAGACATGCATTTAGTCCTGCATGTTATAATTCCAAAACGATTATTGATCGAACTGTTGTTGTGTTGAATATCCGTTGTAAATACAAAACACTTTAATACCTTGCTTTTTTTGTTTCCAGTGTGAAATAAAATATAAACTAAGACAATGTGAACCATGATGGACTGGCATACCTGTTAACAACCTAGATCAACCTAATGGTGATCAAATCAATTCCACTTCCAAACATAAAAGGGAGAAGCACCACACACGTGTAGTAAATGTGCAGCAGAACTCAGTAAACAAACAATTGGGACCTGCATTCCAGATATTCTTGTACTTTATGTTTCTCGTGTAAGGTCAAAAGTCACCACTGTAATGTGAAACCTGTATCCCCATCTCGCTTTATTGATCTTCCAGCAGTTGGCAATGAAAGGTTGACCTACAGATTGAGCTCAGCTAATTTCTTAGCCCATGATCTCCTCCACAATCACAGATTATACTCTCAAACTTTCAGTCAGAACAAAGTGCTGCTGGGTATGTCCAACACAGCCCCCTCCAAAACACATATTTGGTTAGTAGAGACCCTACTGAGTATTTCCCATCCCACTTTAGCTGAGACAGGTAGAAAAGTAATCTCTACAAGCCAATAAGTATCCCATATACCGTGTATAGCATTGCAGTGAGTGGAGTAAGGAGTCACTAGTACTCTGTATTAAATCCGTTGCCCAGCACAAGAGACCCATTTATGTTTTGCAGACTCTATTGAGTAATTCCAATAACATAAATGTGTATTTTATTAAAAGTGTATTTCTTTAAATATAGCCTAATCAAAAGAGATCCATCACGCTCCCCCAGAAGCTTGGCTGGTGAGTAAAACCCACAGTGGTAGGCTATCTCATGAATTGATATGATGTATTCAGGTGAGTGAACACCTTGGGCAGTTGATTTGTGAGTTGCCCTTCATGCCTGCTCCCATACCCTTTAATTCTGTATTTCTTTGTGTCTAATTTGTATACAGGTATACCAGAAAAGCCACATCCCTGATTGGCAGATGAGTGGCAACCCTGATTAGAAGCACCTGCTGCTCATCGGTTGTTCTTTGCAAATGCTGTTTTGAATTTAAATCAATTGTACCTACACATTGAAGAAGGTTGTAAAGCTGAAATGTCTGTGTACAACATCCCTGAAGCAGTGGGGGAAAAAAACATGACACCTTTTTGTTTGTTTAAATTTAGCCTACACAAAAGCTTTCAACATACCAGTATTTTTGTAAACTTTCAAAAATAAACAATATTACAAATAATATACGTAAAATTATCAATACATTTTTGGTGTTTGCAATGCTGTGAAAAACAGTTGTACTGTACTAGAGTGCCCAATAGATATTCCCAAATGTCTTTGCAGGGGGACTCTTATTTTGAGAAAAAAATCCACGATGGTGCTGCCAGTATAATATACTGCTGCTTGGAAACCCATCTATGCTACCACGCAGAATATGCTTGATTTTAGTTTGCAAGATAGGTTGACCCGCAGTGCTGCAACAGTCCTGATGTGCCTCTTTTTCCCTCTGATAATTTGCATACTACTGGTCACTGACTTGTATGTGCCACCTGGTTTCACAGCCTAGTCTTCATGTTGCCTGTGTTGCTAAAATACATAATAAATGTTAATATTAAATTCTTCCCCAGCAAAATGTTGAATCAGTCACATTTTATGGCCCTATACAGTATAAGTAAGAGCGCACTTTACTTTTGAGACCAGGCAGGTTGGGCTGCTCTTCAATAGTCTAAAGTTACCTCCTCTCCTCATCTTCTCTCCTTTATCTGCACATTGACTGAACTAAAAACTAAGAAGACATGATATACTGTAGGTGAAAGCAACATGGTTCATGTCTCTTCAGAATCTGTAAGGAGAGGAAACAAATGAGACAAGAAGAGGAAGCTTATTGGATTTGGGATGCACCCTGCACTGGCCTTTGCTCCCACACTGTAGGGAAGCGCTCTACCTGGGACAGAGAGGAAGAGGCGAAGCGAGAGGCTCCACTCCAATCAAAATCTGTCTACGTGCCTCCCGTGTGGCGCAGTGATCTAAGGCACTGCTAGCTGTGCCACTAGAGATCCTGGTTTGAGTCCAAGCTCTGTCGTAGCCGGCCGCGACCGGGAAAACCCA
This sequence comes from Brachymystax lenok tsinlingensis, assembly GCA_030435695.1. NCBI lineage: Eukaryota > Metazoa > Chordata > Actinopteri > Salmoniformes > Salmonidae > Brachymystax > Brachymystax lenok. Next base: position 22,761,163 of record CM059807.1, on the reverse strand, counting down.
TAGGGCGGCGCACTATTGGCCCAGCGTCGTCCGGGTTAGGGGAGGGTTTGGCTGGCAAGGATGTCCTTGTCCCATTGCGCTCTAGCGACTCCTGTGGCGGGCCGGGCGCATTCATGGTCGCCAGGTGGCTGGCTTCTGGGTTAAGCGGGCATTGTGTCAAGAAGCAGTGCGGCTTGGTTCGGTCGTGTTTTTTCATATGGAGGTCTATGACTGTGTCGGATTTGGTCAACAAAAAATGTGATTGCTAATTTGCTAAGTGAGGCTTATTTGATCGAAATAGAAGTTTTGTAGTATTTAGGTTGTTACAAATGTACTGATATAAGTGGACGCAGGTGGCATCTTCGCAACTTTGGAAAAAAAACATTTTATTTTAGAGTTGTATCTGTCTGTTGTTTCCACCTGATCTCGCCACCTCCTACCTGCCCTTCCCCTTTTGCGACAACGACTCCCATTGTTAGGGCAGAGACAAGACCGTCTCATCATTATACAGTGCATCATTATACAGCGCATTCGGAAAGTATTCAGACCCCTTGACTTTTTCCACATTTTGTTATGATACAGCCTTATTGTAAAATTAATTTTCCATCAATCTACACACAATACCCTATAATTACAAAGAAAAAACAGGTTTAGAAATTTGTGCAAATTTATAGAACATTGAACATTTTAATATCACATTTATATAAGTATTCAGACCCTTTACTCATTACCTTGTTGAAGCACCTTTGGCAGTGATTACAGGTACAAAAGTATCTATATCCACAGTAAAACGAGTCCTATATCGACATAACCTGAAAGGCCGCTCAGCAAGGAAGAAGCCACTGCTCCAAAACCGCCATAAAGCCAGACTACGGTTTGGAACTGCACATGGGGACAAAGATCATACTTTTTTCAGATATGTCCTCTGGTCTGATGAAACAAAAATAGAACTGTTTGGCCATAATGACCATTGTTATGTTTGGAGGAAAAGGGGGAAGGCTTGCAAGCTGAAGAACACCATCCCAACCATACTTTGGTGTGAAAAGTGCAAATCAATCACAGAACAACAGCAAAGGACCTTGTGAAGATGCTGGAGGAAACATGTACAAATGTATCTACAGTGGGGCAAAAAAGTATTTAGTCAGCCACCAATTGTGCAAGTTCTCCAACTTAAAAAGATGAGAGAGGCCTGTAATTTTCATCATAGGTACACTTCAACTATGACAGACGAAATGAGAAAAAGAAATCCAGAAAATCACATTGTAGGATTTTAAATTTATTTATTTGCAAATTATGGTGGAAAATAAGTATTTGGTCAATAACAAAAGTTTATCTCAATACTTTGTTATATACCCTTTGTTGGCAATGACAGAGGTCAAACGTTTTCTGTAAGTCTTCCCAAGGTTTTCACACACTGTTGCTGGTATTTTGGCCCATTCCTCCATGCAGATCTCCTCTAGAGCAGTGATGTTTTGGGGCTGTCGCTGGGCAACACGGACTTTCAACTCCCTCCAAAGATTTTCTATGGGGTTGAGATCTGGAGACTGGCTAGGCCACTCCAGGACCTTGAAATGCTTCTTCTGAAGCCACTCCTTCGTTGCCCAGGCGGTGTGTTTGGGATCATTGTGATGCTGAAAGACCCAGCCACGTTTCATCTTCAATGCCTTTGCTGATGGAAGGAGGTTTTCACTCAAAATCTCACGATACATGGCCCCATTCATTCTTTCCTTTACACGGATCAGTCGTCCTGGTCCCTTTGCAGAAAAACAGCCCCAAAGCATGATGTTTCCACCCCCATGCTTCACAGTAGGTATGGTGTTCTTTGGATGCAACTCAGCATTCTTTGTCCTCCAAACACGACGAGTTGAGTTTTTACCAAAAAGTTCTATTTTGGTTCCATCTGACCATATGACATTCTCCCAATCCTCATCTGGATCATCCAAATGCTCTCTAGCAAACTTCAGACGGGCCTGAACATGTACTGGCTTAAGCAGGGGGACACGTCTGGCACTGCAGGATTTGAGTCCCTGGCGGCGTAGTGTGTTACTGATGGTAGGCTTTGGTCATTCACTAGGTCCCCCCGTGTGGTTCTGGGATTTTTGCTCACCGTTCTTGTGATCATTTTGACCCCACGGGGTGAGATCTTGCGTGGAGCTCCAGATCGAGGAAGATTATCAGTGGTCTTGTATGTCTTCCATTTCCTAATAATTGCTCCCACAGTTCTTCAAACCAAGCTGCTTACCTATTGCAGATTCAGTCTTCCCAACCTGGTGCAGGTCTACAATTTTGTTTCTGGTGTCCTTTGACAGCTCTTTGGTCTTGGCCATAGTGGAGTTTGGAGTGTGACTGTTTGAGGTTGTGCCACTAATACAGGTAACGAGTGGAGGACAGAGGAGCCTCTTAAAGAAGAAGTTACAGGTCTGTGAGAGCCAGAAATCTTGCTTGTTTGTATGTGACCAAATACTTATTTTCCACCATAATTTGCAAATAAATTCATTAAAAATCCTACAATGTGATTTTCTGGATTTTTTTTCCTCATTTTGTCTGTCATAGTTGAAGTGTACCTATGATGAAAATTACAGGCCTCTCTCATCTTTTTAAGTGAGAGAACTTGCACAATTGGTGGCTGACTAAATACTTTTTTGCCCCACTGTATATCCACAGTAAAACGAGTCCTATATTGACATAACCTGAAAGGCCGCTCAGCAAGGAAGAAGCCACTGCTCCTAAACCGCCATAAAGCCAGACTACGGTTTGCAAAGTAGAGTCGCAATTCAACGACTCAGACACGAGAGGTATGTGGCAGGGTCTACAGTGAATTAACGGACTACACAAAAAAAACTGCACCGTCGCGGACCACGATGTCTTGCTCCCAGACAAACTAAACAACTTCTTTGCTCGCTACCAAAGGACAATACAGTGCCACCGACACGGCCCGCTACCAAAACCTGCGGGCTCTCCTTCACCACAGCCAACGTGAGTAAAACATTTAAACATATTAACCCTCGCAAGGCTGCCGGCCCAGATGGCATCCTTGGCCGCGTCCTCAGAGCATGCGCAGACCAGCTGGCTGGTGTGTTTACGGACATATTCAATCAATCCTTATCCCAGTCTGCTGTTCCCACATGCTTCAAGAGGGCCACCATTGTTCCTGTTCCCAAGAAAGCTAAGGTAACTGAGCTAAATGACTATCGCCCCGTAGCACTCACTTCCGTCATCATGAAGTGCTTTGAGAGACTAGTCAAGGATCATATCCCCTCCATCCTACCTGACACCCCAGACCCACTCCAATTTGCTTACCGTCCCAATAGGTCCACAGACGACGCAATCACAATCACACTGCACACTGCCCTAACCCATCTGGACAAGAGGAATACCTATGTAAGAATGCTGTTTATCGACTACAGCTCAGCATTTAACACCATAGTACCCTCCAAAATCATCATTAAGCTCGAGTGCAACTGGGTCCTAGACTTCCTGACTGTCCGCCCCCAGGTGGTGAGGGTAGGAAACAACATCTCCACCCCGCTGATCCTCAACACTGGGGCCCCACAAGGGTGAGTTCTCAGCCTTCTCCTGTACTCCCTGTTCACCCATGACTGCGTGGCCAAACACGCCTCCAACTCAATCATCAAGTTTGCAGACGACACTACAGTGGTAGGCTTGATTATCAACAACGACGAGACGGCCTACAGGGAGGTGAGGGCCCTCGGAGTGTGGTGTCAGGAAAATAACCTCTCACTCAACGTCAACAAAACAAAGGAGATGATCGTGGACTTCAGGAAACAGCAGAGGGAGCACCCCCCTATCCACATCGATGGGACAGTAAGTGGAGAAGGTGGAAAGTTTTAAGTTCCTCGGCGTACACATCACGGACAAACTGAAATGGTCCACCCACACAGACAGTGTGGTGAAGAAGGCGCAACAGCGCCTCTTCAATCTCAGGAGGCAGAAGAAATTTGGCTTGTCACCAAAAACACTCACAAACATTTACAGATGCACAAACAAGAGCATCCTGTCAGGCTGTATCACCGCCTGGTACGGCAACTGCTCCGTCCACAACCGTAAGACTCTCCAGAGGGTAGTGAGGTCTGCACAACGCATCACTGGGGGCAAACTACCTGCCCTCCAGGACACCTACACCACCCGATGTCACAGGAAGGCCAAAAAGATCATCAAGGACAACAACCACCCGAGCCACTGCCTGTTCACCCCGCTGTCATCCAGAAAGCGAGGTCAGTACAGGTGCATCAAAGCTGGGACCGAGACTGAAAAACAGCTTCTATCTCAAGGCCATCAGACTGTTAAACAGCCATCACTAACATTGAGTGGCTGCTGCCAACATACTGACTCAAATCTCTAGCCACTTTAATAATAGAAAATTGGATGTAATAAATGTATCACTAGCCACTTTAAACAATGCCACTTTATATAATGTCTACATATCCTACATTACTCATCTCATATGTATATACTGTTGTCTATACCATCTACTGCATCTTGCCTATGCCGTTCGGCCATCGACTCAAATCTCTAGCCACTTTAATAATAAAAAATTGGATGTAATAAATGTATCACTAGCCACTTTAAACAATGCCACTTTATATAATGTCTACCTATCCTACATTACTCATCTCATATGTATATACTGTACTCTATACCATCTACTGCATCTTGCCTATGCTATTCGGCTATCGCTCAACCATATATTTATATGTACATATTCTTATTCATTCCTTTACACTTGTGTGTATAAGGTAGCTGTTGTGAAATTGTTAGATTACTTGTTAGATACTACTGCATGGTCGGAACTAGAAGCACAAGCATTTCACTACACTCGCATTAACATCTGCTAACCATGTGTATGTGACAAATAACATTTGATTTGATTTGAACATGTTGTTGGGGTGCTTTGCTGCAGGAGTGCACTGCACAAAATAGATGGCATCATGAGGGAGGAAAATGATGTGGATATATTGAAGGAACATCTCAAGACATCCGTCAGGAAGTTAAAGCTTGGTCGCAAATGGGTCTTCCAAATGGACAATGACCCCAAGCATACTTCCAAAGTTGTGGCAAAATGGCTTAAGGACAAAAAAGTCAAGGTATTGGAGTGGCCATCACAAAGCCCTGACCTCAAGCCTATAGAAAATTGTGGGCAGAACTGAAAAAGCGTGTGCGAGCAAGGAGGCCTACAATCCTGACTCAGTTACACCAACTCTGTCAGGAGGAATGGGCCAAAATTCACCCAACTTATTGTGGGAAGCTTGTGGAAGGCTACCCGAAACGTTTGACCCAAGTTAAACAATTTAAAGACAATGCTACCAAATACTAATTGAGTGTGTGTAAACTTCTGACCCACTGGGAATGTGATGAAAGAAATAAAACCTGAAATAAATCATTCTCTCTATCATTCTGACATTTCACATTCTTAAAATAAAGTGTTGATCCTAACTGACCTAAAACAGGGAATGTTTACTAGGATTAAATGTCAGGAATTGTGAAAAACTGAGTTTAAATGTATTTGGCTAAGGTGTATGTAAACTTCAGACTTCAAATGTAGGCAGGTGTGTGCCTATCCAAATCATGTCCAATCAATTTAATTTACCACAGGTGGACTCCAATCAAGTTGTAGAAACATCTCAAGGATGATCAATGGAAACAGGATGCACCTGAGCTCAATTTCGAATCTGAATACTGATGTAAATAAGCTATTTCTGTTTTTCCCAAAAATAAAAAAAAACCTGTGTTTTGTCATTATGGGGTAAAATGACAAAGTAGTAGCTTGATCTAGAAAAATAATCATTTAATAAAAAAATGTAAAAGTCAAGGGGCCTGAACACTTTCCGAATGCACTGTAGACACCACAATAAAGCAGTGTTTAAATGGGGGTATGTGGGATATGTCGTAGAAAAAGGTCAAAAAGCAAATCCCTTGTCAGTTAAAAAATTTGAAGAGGAAAAATGGATCCAGATTATATTAAGCGATCTATAGGCCTAACAACGCTTTACTCTGCGATGCGTTAGGCTAGAAACTTGCTGAACATTCCAAAAAAACAATCCAAATGTGGATATCTTTGTTTCATATCTATGACATTCAGAGGCTGAGTTACGACCTAATGTCGAGGAGTTAAAAAGACTGGAAGTGTAGCACACTGTTTGGAGGGTTCAAAGTCCAACATCAGCTTATATGAAAGATAAAACTTGAACACGTGACGAGACAGCATATGCAGCTCAGCAGGACGTGGCACTGGCCTTTTCTCATTTGGAAAAAAGTCAGTCCTCCGTCCTCTCTCTTCCGTGACCCGGAAACAGATGAGTGGTCGAGGAGAATGTCACTGTCAATTCGTTAGTAGCAGAGAGGAAGAGGCGAAGCTGGGCCAAAAATCTGTGTTCTCCAGTCGGTGGGGTTGTTTTGTTTCTTTTGCTCACCAAGCGAGGAGTTTTTGTATGGAGGTCAATTGCTATGTGTAGTTTATTTGATTAAAATATAAATTTCATAATGTTTAGATTGTTACGAGTGTACTGATATAAGCAGAACACGTGACATCCCAGAAAACGTTGAGAAAAAACACATTATCGGAGTTGTCTCGAGATGACTATGCATATTCATGACATGTAGCTATTAGCATCTCTATCCGTTGAATACAGGCGGTTGACGTCTACACCCCTCATCAAATATTCAAAAAAGTATAAAAATATCGAGATGTATCCACCAATCCAAAGAGAGGAATAGGCGGCAGCTTGACAGCCCACCATTCCGCTCTGTGGACAACAAATCCCTTTGTTAGGGTGGAGACATAGGTATCTCGTCATTATATCCAAATCTATGTTAGTAGGCAAATGGAAGACAGTCCTCACCTCCTTGATAGCCTCCTTTAGGTAAGGAAGTACAAGTGTATCCCACCTGAGTTCCTTTCAGATGAGTACTGGAATCTGCCACACCCCCATTTGAATCAGCTATTGTTTTCTCAAAGGCATGCAAACATTTAAAAACAACATGCTACTCATCCTTTTATCTATAAAATGTATTGGACAACTAGCTTCATTTGTTTTTGGGATTCCACCCTGTAAACGAGTCTCATTTCATACAGCCACATTTCTGTCCACTTTCTCTCTCCTCAACGCCTCTCCTTACTTTTGACCTTTTTCAAATGGAGGCCAGAGAGGATGGAGGAGAGAGTACGCAGGAGTTGAGCAAATTCAATTGAGAACATGACTTTTTATTCTGTGTCAAGCAACCACATAGAGAAAGACATAGGACTCATGTTTGCATCTGTACCATTATAGCGTCTGTGACAGCATGGGCAGTGCCATTGAGGCTATCTACATTTTGAAGTAGTCAATTTTTCTTTTTCACAATTGGCTGATCCCTCCTGATAACCCAGTTGGACATGACTCCAACAGGGTCACCACCAGGAGGGATCAGCCAATGAAGTTGGAAGTCCCACCCAGTTGACTACATTAAAATGGTGGAAGCCCTCAATGGCGCTGCCCAATTAGTTGACATGACAGACAGGAATTTATAGACACACGTAAGGCATTACTAATAAATCATGAACATTCTATTCTCATCCTTACTGAAGTAACCTAATGTGTGACTGTTGCTATCAGTTGAGTTAAAAATCTGTTTAAATAAATTGATACTTGATGGCTCATAAATTAAAATGTTGAAACATATTTGTTAGTGAAATAATATTTGTGAAAATATTCTAGACTTTTTCTTTATCCACATTATATGAAATTATAATTGAACCGCTTACACAAAAGATGTCATGAGTCATGTTCCACTACAGAGAATTGCAGGAAATTTGCTTCAAAACCCCAGACAAATCCTAGGGACCTGAATTAAACTAAATTAACTTTTGGTGGTGTATTTAACATATCTCAATGAACAGTAATTAAAATAAGCACAAATGTAGACTCGTTCACATCTGTTGAACTTATTTGGTCTTTCACAATAGCTAATGTAGGTCAGTGGAAAAATTCCCATTCCTTACAATGGGCGAAAATATAGGGTAATTACTGTGCTTGTGTCAGCTAGAACACTACCGTAATTCTCCATACTTCTTCTATTATTCCACAGTTTTGCCAGTGCAACGACTTGATTTAAAGTATGTCCTGGACAGTGTTGTACGTCATACAAATTAGAAAAGGCTATATTGAAATGCCTCAAGTATCTTATTTTGTACTTTTAGTACTTCAAACCAAGTCGTCAAGTTTGGAATGTTCATTCAACATTCAAAGCATCCTGAATACACCTGAGGTGTGATTTTATTTTATATTAATTACACCCTGGTTGTAGGCCTAAGCCTCCCAGGAGTACTCAGAATAAAAAACTAAAAAACTGTGGGGGCATGCCCCTGGACCGCGCTAGCCGCCCTGTTGTCTCCTTTTCTCCTTCCTGCCTCTCACAATCTTTGCCATCTCTCTCTCTCTTACAATGCACTTACGATCCACTGCTATATCACGCTTTACTCTTTTTCAACCGTGGTACAGCACTCGTCCCTTTTAAGCTCCTTTTTTTGAGTACATGAGTAGTGGCAAGTCCATTGATTACGTCACATCAAGTTGAGACAAAACAATCGCCTACTTGTTTTAATTAAACAATTGAGCACACACCACAGCACCCACCACAGTGTATGTCTGTAGACACTTAACTGTACGTGCATACATGATGTAGGTATGATGCATGAACTGTTCGACTTGACAGGGAGAGATAGAAGTGAGGGATGGGGAAGAAGAGAAGGAATCGGAGGCAGGGAGAGGGATAGAGAGGAATAGTTTCGAAGGTGCAAGATTTATTTATTGAAAAAGAGTCCCACTGTCCCCTGTGGATACTCACACACAGGACACACCCCAAAGCCTTGAATCCTCTCAACATGACAAAGGAGTATCTCGATAAAGGAGACAAGTCTTTTGTAGTTAGCAGGGTAGAGATGGCGAGGGGTACAAGACCACGTAAGCGGGCCACGGAGTTGGAAAAGGGGGTTAGTGAGGGGGTGGCCAGAGAGAGGTAGAGAGATTGAGAAAGGTGAATTTACGCATCGTCCTTATCCTCTCCATGTGTGATGACATAGCAGATGTTCTTGTAGTCTACGTTGCCAGCCACATCTGGGGGGAAGGCAGCCCACAGGTTGGTCATCTCCTCAGCGGTGAACCTGTCGCACTGAGTGGTCAGGAGCTCCTCAAGGAATTCCTTCTTGATGAAGCTGGTAGCCTCTGGGTCCAGGACCTTGAAAGCGCTCACAATAACGTCCTCGGGATCAGCACCCTTCAGCTTCTCACCGAACATGGTGAGAAAGACGGTGAAGTTGATGGGTCCGCTGGCCTCCTTGACCATGGCTTCCAGCTCCTCATTACTCGTGTTCAATTGACCCATAGTGGCCAGCACGTCCCTAAGATCGTCCTTGCTGATTATGCCATCTCTGTTCTGGTCAATGATTGTGAAAGCCTCCTTGTACTCCTGGATCTGACTCTGCTCAAACATGGAGAACACATTGGAGGATCCACCCTCTCCCTGCTGCTGCCTCTTCTTGGCCTTCTTGGGTGCCTGGGGGTCAACGATAAAAAGAACATCCCGTTTAACTCACGGTCAACACAGCCAACACAACCAAAATGTTAGTGTAACAGCCTGTTTAGGCCATGAAAAGCCGCTCTTGGTGATTCTGGGCAAAAAGGGCTTGGACCTCCACAGTGGCAAGAGGTAGAGGAACTCCTAAGGTAATCCAACAATATTTTGAGAATGATTCCTCTGTCATAGACATCAGTTCTGCCAGACGGGCACAAAGTATCCCCTCTAGGAATTGACTATGTATTGTCAATGACCTCTAAGGATGCTCTGTCTTATTCTGAAAATTTGTTAGCCGCCTTTCAATTAGTCACATGGCAGTGAAGCTTAGCTTTGCTTCAGATTTCTATGCCTGGGTGCTTCTAGCATTCGTTTGAATAAATTGTACCAATCCAAGTCACAATTTCTCAGCATAAGGCTTTCATAGAAAGGTGAGTTGTTTAAAATACACGTCCTGTTCTGTTGTAGCCTCAGATTGGCTAAGATTATGTAATATCTCTAAAGCAGAGGTCCCCAAACATTCTTTGAGTATTTCCTTTTGATGCACTAATTCAACACAACCAGAGTTTTTAAGCTACAAGACGGTCTTGGGTCTTTAGCTCAGGAGGAGCCAGCTTCCACCAATGGGTCCTGAACCACCATTTGGGAAACTGTTCTAGAAGTCTCTAAAATGTAATTCAGTCCATTTTTGTGGCATTATACTGTTTCTTTGGTATCCTATCAGTTTTACTGTAGACAATCCTAGATCATAAAAACTGTTGTCCAGTAAGAGGTACACAAACACACTCACCATGTCTTAAGAGTTTGTTGGGGTTTTGGTTGTTCAAGAAGAGAAACCTACGCCAAGCTAATGTGACTGATGTGGATGTGTTGGCCCCTTGGGGCCTTATATACCAGCCCAAGGGGGCTAACTTTAGCCGCACCATCAGGTTTGGCATGGAATGAGAGAGCTGAGGAAAATAGGAGAGAGAGGGAGGAGCAAGGAGGTGCTTGGGGTATTACCTTTCCAGCACTCCAAAATAGGCACCGGGAGTCTTGGAATGAGGTGAATTCAATCCCAACATTCAGTGTCACACGTGGACTAATATGGACAAACCTCTATTGCAGCCTTGGCGACTATTGAACCGCCCTGTTATTTCAGCACTGTAAACTAAAGTGCTTCCTTTTCTCTGTACCACTTCATTCACAGCATGCCCAGGGTATTTGGGTAGCACTTTAGTAGGTAATTCCTGTGTACAGCACTTTACACTGCCCATCAACAAGAGATATGTAGCCTATGTGTTTCAAGTGCAGGCTTTGGCTTCCGGTAAACATGTTTCCAAGTCATGACTTGTGTAACTGATCTGTTGAGATCTGTGTGTACAGTATGTATGTACCCCCTACTAGTGTGGAACTTGTGCCACCTGTTTAGGAGACTTTGGACAAGTGAGTTCAGTGGTGTTGAAAAACAATTATCCTTTCAATTATTTAACTACAAAGATGAAATGATTTGCAAATATAAAAACATGTCTGATTTATAGGTCTACTCTAGTCGACAACTAGCTTAGCCCCGTAACAAGACTCTAGTCGACGGCTTAGCCCCGTAACAATACTCTAGTCGACGGCTTAGCCCCGTAACAATACTCTAGTCGAGGGCTTAGCCCCGTAACAAGACTCTAGTCGACGGCTTAGCCCCATAACAAGAGAAATTGAAGAGGTAACCAAAAATGTTATTTAAATGTTCTTTATTTAAAAAGATGGGTGTATGTCTTTCTCAGAAAAAGGTTATGATAGCCCCAAAAATAAATTATAAACATAAACATCTCTTTCAGAACTCTACACATTGAACTACAAAAAAAACTGCATAAACTATTACAGTATAAAAAAACTGTAACAGGAAGACATAAATATTAACTTAATATACACATGTAAAATACAAATATTAAACATTACTGTCCTTGAGAGGGTGTATATTTTTGAGATAATAAATAATATGAACACTCACTCAAACATGAACAAATACTGTACTATGTGAGGGAGGTGGAGTCCAAGAGCTTTGCAGTGAAAGAGCTTTCGTTACATACAAACACCTCCCAGTCCTTTTCAACATAAATCCAACTTTAAAAGACTGGATATGCTGTTCGCTGGGCTCAACCCAACGCTTATGGAATGGAGACAGATAATGGTGGCTGTGTTCAGGCTTTAGCTATATTCCAATCTGACAACTCAACGCCTTAATTCGTGCCCTTCAAGCATCTGAAAGGTGGGCTTTTTCTCCCCTATTTCTTACGCCTATTCAGAACTGTTAGTGGCTGAGGGATTCAACAAATACAGAGGGATGGGGTTGAGTTTTCAGTTAGGAATGTAGCTGCTGTCTTAGATGGACTGTGATCCAGCAGATTGTTTTGTGGTTAGTGCTATAGTGGGGTAGGACAGTAACATTGCAAAATTAAATTCAAACAGCAGGCCGCCCATGTAAAATTAACTCTAAATTAACTAGTAAATGTTCATTGGAGTGGCTATATACATTCCTATGGAACCGTGTGTGCAAAGTACATGTCCAACATTCTATGAGCTGCATATGGAGTGGTGGAAGCAGAGCCATATATCTAAATATATACTTTACATGTAGCTCTGGGTAGAACAGGAATCAGCTGGAAGGTACTGAGCTGGACTGAGTAACAGTCTATTCTCTTTGGAGGTGTAGTGTTCTGAGTTTCTTCTGACCTTACTGCATTCTCCCTCTCAGCCCAAGAGTTAAACAATGCTTACACATAAATGTACTGGAGTACTGGAGGTTCCTCTTGTGCATTGAGTAGTTGTCCATTCCTCTGTTAAGGCATTCATTGTGATTGATGGACAGGACTCTGATGAATTCTCTGACGACGGAGTCAGATGAATTCTCTCACAAGTTCTCTCCAGGTGTATGTACTGTTTGTGTGTGTGTTTGTTTACTGGCTAGTTTCCTGTTTCTTGCTGCTGATCCAGTCAGTGTATTGTGTAACACGTGTGTACACCCCGGGCGTGTCTTTCTTCCCACAGCCATCTCCCCAGCTGATCAGCCCCATCAGAGTCATCCTCCCATCCTTGGCACAGACGAGAGGACCGCCAGAGTCCCCCTGCAGAGGAGAGGAGGAGGAGGAGGAGGAGATGAGGGACACGTGTCAGTTGTGGTTCAGACATGGTTCAGCAGGAGGCCTACAGTACCATTTTATAAATATTATCAGTAGCACTAACATCCAACATGACACATCCTTGTACCATAATTAGTTATTTAAGTGCTTAGTGTTGTAGAGAGTGTTTGGGGCTTTGAGCTGCATACTGTATGGCAAATGGCACCCTATTCCCTACATATATAGTGCACTACTTTTGACCAGGGCCCATAAGGCTATGGTCAAAAGTAGTGCACTATATAGGGAATATAGTGCTATTTGGGACACAGACAGAGAGTGTTTGGGTCTTAGGAGGGTGAAAGAAGAAGAGCCCTCTTCACCTTGCAGGCGTCATCCAGACCCCGGGTGTCCCCGGCACACAGCATGTTGGAGGTGACCAGACGCCCAGATAAGACATTAGGGACACAGCGGTCCTGAGGCCACAACCTCACGTAACCCCTCTTCACCCGCCCAGAGTACATCGCATCAACTATGGAGAGAGGGGAAAGGGGAGGGTATTAAGCTCTGGACACACCATCCATGTTGTCGACCTGCATTGCTCCATGCCCTCTCTAACACCTATAGCCTATATAACATTGTTTGTAGACTGAATAAAAAAGATAGCAAGGGTTATGCACCTCTTTGGGCCCCCAGGACCAGGATTAAGAAACACTGCTTTAGGTACACTATATATACAAAAGTATGTGGGCATCCCTTCAAATTACTGGATTCGGCTATTTCAGCCACACCTGTTGCTGACAGGTGTATACAATCGAGCACACAGCCATGCAATCTCCATAGACAAACATTGGCAGTAGAATGTCCTGACTGAAGAGCTCATTGACATTCAACGTGCCGCCGTCATAGAATACCACCTTTCCAACAAGTCAGTTCATAAAAATGTTGCCCTGATAGAGCTGCCCCGGTCAACTGTAAGTGCTGTTATTGTGATGTGGAAACATCTAAGAGCAACAACGGCTCAGCCGCAAAGTGGCAGGCCACACAAGCTCACAGAAAGGGAACTCCGAGTATTGAAGCGAGTAAAAACCGTATGTCCTCGGTTGCAACACTTACTACCAAGTTCCAAATTGCCTCTGGAACAGAGTATGTGAGCGGAGCTGGAGCGGTGGCGAGGAGCGGAGCGTGCCCAAATTGACTGGAGCACAGAGCGAGATTCCCAAGCATGCATTTGTAGTCTAGTTGTGTGCTGCTATAGCCTCTTGCTTTAGCTACTGTCATGGAATTCGCAAAATATTTTCATAAAGAAACTGATACAAGGTGCTAAATCAAGGTGACTTACAAAGATGAGGACCAAGAGCAAGAGAGGAAGTGCCGTGATGTAGTGTCCACAACTAAATAATAATTGTGGAATCTGAAAAGACACATATCCCGAAAGCATGATGGTGTACTTACTACAAGCACATGCTAAAAGAAAGGAACGAGGTGGGTAGATAACTAAGTGTGTCATTGTAGCAAAGTATTTATAAACAAAAAATCTGATCTCTTAAACGTTTTGCTCATTTTTGTTCTATTATCTATTCAATCGGCCATAATTGATTTTGGCACAATAGGCCTGGCATATTCCCACGTACAAGGAGCTTTCTGTTTTGATTGGGTGATTTAGCCTAAAAACCTTGAGGCCTACCTACAGAAAAAAATAAAAAACAACTCTGTATCTCTGCCCAGCCTGGAAAGAGTGGCCAAAAGGGTGTTTAGCATCCCCAGGGCTCTGCAAATGTGGAGAGGATATTCTCTGCTGCTGGCCGGCTCTCCAGGCTCCATCGCATGAGCCTGAAGCCACAGTCTGGCCAAACTCATGTTTCTAAAAATGTATAGACTATATTGAATGAATACAACAAAATGTTGTTTAAATGCTGAGTACTTTATATCTCTACCAGCCAATTGTGTCGCACTCGCAAATTCTTCCCAATGTATTTCTTTGTAGGCTATAGCCTTGAAATAATTGAAATGATAACGCCTAAATAATTAATTGTTCCATCTTAGACTCCCTGTCTGGCTCCTGACCTAGTTAGAATGATTATATGCTGTTTAATATGACATGTAGGCTATTTGAAATTATGTGCGCATCTCCCTTTTTATCTTTATTCAAATACTTTTCATTCAAACCCATATGGTTTGGATTCAATACTTTAAAAAAAACTAATGGTAGTTCCAGGTAGTCACAGAAATAAGATGGGTGTTGGTTAAATTGTGATTTTAATGAATGGAGTGAATTTTGAGTGGCGTTTTTTTTTTCTTCCTGTGAGAGCGGAGCAGTTTTTAGCAGAACAGTTGGACAGGACATGGATCAGCGTTGTGCACCGCTCCATGAGAGATGAGCGGGATTTTCAACCGCTCAACTCTGCTCACATGCTCTGCTCTGGAAGCAACGTCAGCACAAGAACTGTTAGTCAGGAGCGTCATGAAATGGGTTTCCATGGCCGAGCAGCCACACACAAGCCTAAGATCACTATGCGCAATGCCAAGGGTCTGCTGCAGTGGTGTAAAGCTCGCTGCCATTGGAGTCTGGAGCAGTGGAAACTCATTCTCTGGAGAGATGAATGGCAGTCCGACGGACGAATCTGGGTTTGGGGGATGCCAGGAGAACGCTACCTGCCCCAATGCATAGTGCCAACTGTAAAGTTTGGTGGAGGAGGAATAATGGTCTGGGGCTGTTTTTCATGGTTCGGGCTAGGCCCCTTAGTTCCAGTGAAGGGAAATTTTAATGCTACAGCATACAATGCCATTCTAGACAATTCTGTGCTTCCAACTTTGTGGCAACAGTTTGGGGAAGGCCCTTTCATGTTTCTGCATGACACCCCCATCAAACACCTTTGGGATGAACTGGAAAGCCGACTATGCGCCAGACATAATCGCCCAACATCAATGCCCAACCTCACTAATGTTCTTGTGGCTGAATGGAAGCAAGTCGTAGCCCAACGTCGTAAGGGTTTGGCCGGGGGGGGCTTTACTTGGCTCATCGCGCTCTAGCTGACTTCGGTCGTCAGTTGAACAGTGTTTCCTCCGACACATTGGTGCAGCTGGCTTCTGGGTGAAGCGGGCAGGTGTTAAGAAGCATGGTTTAGCGGGTCATGTTTCGGAGGACGCAAGACTTGACCTTCGCCTCACCCGAGCCCGTTGGGGAGTTGCATCGATGAGACAAGATCACAATTGGATATCACGAAATTGGGGAGAAAAAGGTGGTAAAATACAAAAAAATGTAAAAAGTATTCCCAGAAGAGTGGAGGCTGTTATAGCAGCAAAGGGGGGACCAACTCCATATTAATGCTCATGATTTTGGAATGAGATGTTCGATGAGCAGGTGTCCACATACTTTTGGTCATGTAGTGTATTTCAACATTCTTCTCCATCCTTTCACAAAAACCTGAGTGTGCCTCAGGCTACTGCCCTCTACTGGGCATCAGAAAATAAACCACAGAAACTACACTTAGCTAAGCTTCATGAGTTTAAAAAAGAGATTAACATTTCAAAGAAAGGGTGATGTCTGTCTTACACTCCTTCTCTTTGCCGTAACCAGAGATCTCACACTCGGTCCAGTCGGGCAGTACCAGGCCTGGGTCAGGCAGACAGGCGGGCATGACCTCCGGGGAGTTCACAGCACACAGGCCAATATCACTCTTCAACTTCAGTAAGACTGAAAAGAGGGGGAGGGAAGGGAGGAGGAGAGCAAAGAGAGAATGAGTGATTGTGCTTTACTTTGGTTACAACGGCTCTTTATGGCTCCTCACGTATGCTACATAATCAAGCCATAAGCCTCTTGCGAGTCAGTGCTTAACATTGTGTTGTCCAATATAGCTCAGTTGGTACAGGTTCAATTCCCACGGGGTACCAGTATAAAAATGTACCCAATCACTACTGTAAGTTGCTCTGGATAAGAGAATCTGCTAAATGACTAAAATGTTATGTAAAAATGGCTCACCAATGTCGTTGTCAAAGGTGTCCTCATTGTATTTCTCGTGGGTCCAGTACTTCTCCACCTCAAAGATCTGGTCACTGCTGGAGGAGTTCTTACGAAACGTCTGACCCAGAACCACTTGCAGATGCTCTGTTTTAAACCTGACGGAGAAAGCAAATCAATGAGTCACACTTGGGTGTGTGTGTGTGTGTGTGTGTGTGTGTGTGTGTGTGTGTGTGTGTGTGTGTGTGTGTGTGTGTATGCATGTGTGTATTAAACCTACCTCTCTTCGAAGCAGTGTGCAGCAGAGAGGACCCAACAGGAGTCTATGAGGACCCCTCCACACAGGAATAAGTGTGCTTTGTGTGTGGGCCGGAACACGTTGATGGCTGCCTGCCATGGCTGCTCTGTGATGTCAGTCTGTTGGGCCCCCAGGATACGGAAGGAGGGGCGACTGTGATTGTTGTCAGCACGCTGTCCACAGGTACCTATGGGGGGCAGTCGATATATAGTTTTCTGTTTTTAGATGTAAAAACCT
Source organism: Brachymystax lenok tsinlingensis (assembly GCA_030435695.1). Taxonomy (NCBI): domain Eukaryota; kingdom Metazoa; phylum Chordata; class Actinopteri; order Salmoniformes; family Salmonidae; genus Brachymystax; species Brachymystax lenok. Next base: position 22,744,029 of record CM059807.1, on the reverse strand, counting down.
CAAGGTTTAAGGAGGAAGAAGGGGAGGTGTGAAGGAGGAAGAGAAGGACAGGAGGAGAGGGGGAGGTGTGGAAGAGAGGGGGAGATGTAGAGGAGAGGGGGAGATGTAGAGGAGAGGGGGAGGTGGGGAGGAGGAAGAGAAGGAGAGGGTGTGGTGTGGTGTGGAGGAAGAACAGAAGGAGAGGGGGAGGTGTGGAGGAAGGAGACAAGTGTACAGGTAAATGTAATGTGTTGTTTTGTGGCTGTCCTCCTACCTCTGTTGGTGGGAGCCCTGGGGCCTAGAGTAGTGATGGTAGTAGGTCTCCTCCCTAAAGGACAAACAGATGCTGTTCAGTATGACATTAGATATCAAATACTCATACAGTGTGACTACAGTTGCAAATGTCCTCAATTACACTCCTAGGCATTTCACTCATTGCAATACCGACAGACTTTTGTCTTCTTAGTCATCACATGCATTACAGTAAGCTACTGCAGGTGATGATGATGATGATTCTTGGCAGAATAGACAGTGGTCATTTGACCAGCACATGAGAGGACAATGATGCATACTGTTGCCGATATTATTGGACATATTGGACAGTACTCACGGCATTTGGGGATTTTACAGAGCTCCCAGGTCAGCTTCATGTTTCTGTAGACGTGACACCAGGGGCCGAGATCACCGTCTGGGTTCCTGAAAGAACGAGAGAGGAGAATGTGTAAGTGTGTGGTTGTGGGTGCGTGTGTGCATGTGTGTGTGTGTGTGTGTGTGTGCATGAGTGTATGTGTCCAGCATGCATGTGTGAGAGAGAGTTTCTCTGTGTGTTTATAATCCTACCTGCAGAAGTTGTGACTTCCCAGCCCCAGCTCTCTGGCCTCAGACCTCCATGCGTTGTAGAACTTGTGGGTGATGAGGGGTGAGTCCCAGGCGAGACAGCTGGAGCCCCTCTTAGTGATGGCCGTCGTCCCCCTGTACGTCTGCCCTGAGCCCTGAACACACTCCGCTGGGCTCTGGTCTGGAAAAACACACAGGGTGAGGCACAGATTTCATTTACACTGTGGACCACACAGTCAGTAAAGTAGCCTACTTGTCATAGTTTGGCAAGGCAACAATGTAACTGTAGCATGCAGGATATGAACCCCACAGTAGAAACCAACGTTTTAGACCGTTACACCAAGAGGAAATTGCAGAGGGCAGACACTGGTTTTGAAGTTTGCAAGCGGGGCTACCTCATCACGTGACCATGACCAACTCATGTCCGTTACATTCACTCCCCTTTGACCTCCTCCCTCATGAGACACCACCCCACATTGGGCACCATTGTAACAAGCAGGATATGAACCCGGGTCTCTCATGGGAGCAACCAACCTCTTAGATCAAAAGAGAATTCCCTCTTGGGCCAAGGGCAGACACTGGTTTTGAAGTTCACAGGCCGGACTACATCATTAGGTGACCATGACTGACTAATACCGGTATAGTATTATGTTGTCATGTCATTACCTGCAGGGCAGCTGGAGAGAGTACAGAACTCCCAGGCTATCTGGGTTCCCTTGTAGACATGACACCATGGCTTAGTATCATCGCTTGGATTCCTAAGAGAGAGAACAGGGGAGGAGAATATTTATCTTGAGTGCTCAATTGATGTATGTGTGTGTGTGTGTTTGTGTTTGCGTGTGCATGTGTGTATGTGTGTGTACCTGCAGTAGTTGTGGGTGCCCAGCCCCAGGCTGTTCGCGTCTGGTCTCTTAGCTGTGAACGTCTTCCCTCTGAGGGCTGTAGAGTTCCAGTTGATGCACTCTGAGCCGGTCCGACTGATACTCCACGTACCACGGTACCCTTTACCTTGGCCCACCACACACTTCTCAGAGGTGTCTGTGGAGAGGGAGAGAAATTAGTCTATCCAATCCAGCCATCCAAACACATAATTTGTGTCCCAAATGGCACCCTATTCCCTTCATAGCGCACTACTTTTGACCAGAGCATATAGGGCTCTGGTGAAAAGTAGAGCACTTTGTAGGAAATAGGGTCCCATTTGGGACACAGACACGGTATCTATGGGGAAATACATTATCATAACAACCATGTTGATCGGATAAAGTCTCTATGTGTGTCTGTCTAGCTGTCGTCCTTTCTCTATGGCTTCCTCCTATCGTCATGCATCCTGGTTACATGATTAAGGACTCACTCACACATCTCTTCTGTGTTTTGGCTCCCTGATATTATGGTATCCATGCAATGACACACGCATGAGTATTGAGTAACCTCAATGTAGAGAGGATGTACCGCTCTTTTTAGGCTCACTCAGAGTCACATAGGGAGAGAGTTTGGCCATTGTGGTTTCAACAAATGACCAATGATGAATTATGACGCTGATAGATGACATCATATAATATGACTCTGGGCTCACTCTTTTGGCTGTGAACTCACTCATTAGACCATCAACATGTGTTATGAAATTACATGTTGAGTGGGTGGGGTGTGTACAACGGCCTCCCAACGGAATAAAACAAACCGAAGGATGTCAGCTAACCACTGGGTTCCATGGTGTTCCAGATTTTGGTTTGTGGGGTGTAAACAATTTTTATTTTATGACTGGCCCACAGACCACAGACCACAACTCCATAATCTTTAATAGTCATTGTAGCAGGATTGCGTTCTACCATTCTCTATGTGTCTACTGCCCTAATGATAGTAGTAACCAACATTACTATTAGATGCTAATAGATAAGGCCTCAATAGCAATCCCTTGTCCTTGTTTTTCAGTAGTATATGAGGCGAGAGGAGAAGTATTTATTGACAGTGTAGTGTGGTCTCTGATTGTGCTCTACTTACTGATCTCACACTGAGCCCCAGTGAAGCCTGGTGGACACAGGCACAGGTAGTCAGAGGAGTAGACCGCCTTCTTACAGGTTCCCCCGTTGTAGCACCTTGACTGATAGCAGTCTAGAGGGATGGAGAGAGGGATGGTTTGACAAGTTGGAGTTTTGTTGTTTTTATTTTTCTCTAACAACAATATTTACTAGACGAAGAGCCCACCTGTTATGCCAAATGCCATGACTTATTTTACATCACAAACAAACTCTCAATTTCCCTTTTTCAGAACAGCTTCAACCCCAAGTTTCACGTCTCTGTTGACAGCGTATGACCTCACACAAGCTGAGAACGAGGTAGTGATTTGTCTGTCATCAGATGGGTGGTCATGCATCATATCGTTGTTCACTGGGGGTGAAGGAACATGTGTATGCGTTCAAATATAGTGAAAGTCACAACGGTTGGGTGTTCTAATGACTATACATCCTAGACTACACCCTCTCCATGACACCAACCACGCTCCATAGTGGAGGAAAGTAAGGGACCAGAAGGGACAGATACTGTAAATACAGAGTGGAGAGATGGGGGCAGGCAGGCAGGCAGGCAGACAGAGGGGGGGTGTTGAACAGTGTTGTCACTTTGTCAGCCTAAAGGGGGTGTGTGTGTGTCTGTATCTATATACAGTATATGTATTTTTGTCTGTGTGTTTCCACTCACTGATGACTGACACATAGTGACAGTGCTGTTGTCGTCGTGATACACAGGTGCAGTGCTCCACATGCTGGCCCCTCCATCTCAACCACGTGTCCCCAAAACCAAGCACCACAGCCGACTGGCCATCCACACACCGCTCTATGCGCACACACACAAACAGAGAGACACAGACACATGAGTCACTTACAAGATGAGAGACAGATACATAATGTATACACATGAAAAGAGAAGGCGTAGGTGACACACAAACAAATTATTTGTTGTAGCTAACACATGATTAGTGTGAAGCACAGGTGACCGGTGGCACCTTAATTGGGGAGGACGGACTCAAAGTAATGGCTGGAACGGAATAAATGGAAAGGTATCCAACACATCAAACACATGCTTTCCATGTGTTTGATACCATTCCATTACTATGAGCCATCCTCCATTCAGCAGCCTACTGTGGTGTGAAGGGAGGGCCAGAAGTGGGGTGTAAGAGGGTGAGGGGGCAGGGAGGGCAGTCCAAGCTCACCTTTATAGTATCTTGTCCCTCTCTTGGTGTGACGAAGCTCAACCTGCCATTGGAGAGGTAAGAGAAGTGAGCACAAAGCTCCACAGTACCAACAAACACACATTGTCTGCATGGCAACAGTAGTGATGAAGTTAACTGTCTGAATAGCAACAGTAGTGATGAAGTTAACTGTCTGAATAGCAACAGTAGTGATGAAGTTAACTGTCTGAATAGCAACAGTAGTGATGAAGTTAACTGTCTGAATAGCAACAGTAGTGATGAAGTTAACTGTCTGAATAGCAACAGTAGTGATGAAGTTAACTGTCTGAATAGCAACAGTAGTGATGAAGTTAACTCTTGACTCTGATCTAAGGTCAGTTTAGCATTTTTCACCTCGTGCATTTTGCGAGGTTAAGCTGGTCCTATAGGCTAAGCTGGTCCTATAGGTTATGCTGGTCCTATAGGTTAAGTTGGACCTATAGGTTAAGTTGGTCCTATAGCTTAAGCTGGTCCTATAGGTTAAGTTGGTCCTATAGGTTAAGTTGGACCTATAGGTTAAGCTGGTCCTATAGCTTAAGCTGGTCCTATAGGTTATGCTGGTCCTATAGGTTAAGTTGGACCTATAGGTTAAGCTGGTCCTATAGCTTAAGCTGGTCCTATAGGTTAAGCTGGTCCTATAGGTTAAGCTGGTCCTATAGGTTAAGCTGGTCCTAGATCTGCACCTAAGGGCAACTTCTACCTGGAACTGTGGTTAGTGCAGTGGATGTGGTACCTACTTTGTCAGCTAGGGAGCAGCAGAGAGCTGACAGGAGGAGCAGCAGTCCTAATTCTCTGGCCATGGTTGTGTCTGGATCTTCTCTGCTGGAAAATAAATACAAATGATTAAAGGTTCTACTAAGCCATGTGAAGAAAGACTGTTTTGTTTGATTCAGGACAAGTCAAGTCATTGGGTACGTACATCAAGCACTCAACATCCTTTGGACACAGTCACAACTTATGAGAAATACAAAAACAAATGCCAACTCCTAGAGAACAATTGGTCCAATGTCACCAGCATGCTACTCTGATGTGTGTAGAGGATGGATGGACTTTTCAATACTACCCCGTCCTCTAACCCTCACCCTGACCCTTCCTTTGAGTAAGACAGAGGGAAAGAGAAATGGTGGGATAGGTGGAATGTTTTGGGGAATTGGAGGGCATTGCTGATTCCTTGATGTTGTGATTTCCTGTGAAGCCTTGTAGGCCTTCTGACATAAAGGAAGGAAATTATAGCAGTGTGCTTGTGTGTGTGTGTGCGCGTGTGTGTGTGCGGTCCTCTGTAGCTCAGTTGGTAGATCATGGCGCTTGCACTGCCAGGATTGTGGGTTTGATTCCAGGGGCCACCCATACGTAAAATGCATGCACTTCTGACTGTAAGTCGCTTTGAATAGGTCACTGTGTGGGGGCTTGTTTTTTTTTTTTTTAAGAAAAATTATCCTTTAATTAACTGGGCAAGTCAGTTAAGTACAAATTCTTATTTACAATTACTATCCTCGTTATTACTATCCTCGTTGGTACTGGAAGTCCCCACAAGCATAGTAAAACAAGGAATATTTTCCACGAGGACAAAGGATATTTTAAGCTTAGGGTTAGGGGTAAAGGTTAGGGTTAGTCCTGAGGGACAGACAACAGTGACAAACAACTAAGCACAGTTTGTCACCGAGGAGAAGTCTCACAAGCTCACGTGTGTGTGTGTGTGTGTTTGTAAACTGTGTATGAGTGTGTGAACTCACAAACCGTTGCTAAAGCCCTCTCCCAACATTCCAAGCCAGTATGGAGGCAGTTTCTAAACCGGCATGCAGATGTAGGATGGGTAGAATGACTAATGACAAAACAGAGCGATGAGAGGAGAAGAGGGGGGAAAACCTTACAGAGTTTGACACCACTAAGTCGGCTTTCCAAAAGGTTTGTTTGCACTACTACAGAGTTTGCTATGTTTTGTAACCAGAATACACACTTAGTTGAATCTGACATGAAGAACTTTAGTTTTTTTAAATGTGTGGTATGATGATCGTGATATTTGGTAATACTGAAGGATGCTCTGGATAAGACCATCTGCTAATGTATTTACATTTTAGTAATCATTTTAGTAATATCACAGTCATTGCAATAAAATAAGCATGGGAATAAATGTAAATGAATCTAGTTCTCTCTGTAAACACACATCAGACTACAGATGCACTGCGGAACCCTTTTAGGCCTTAATGCCTCTCTGTAACTGTGACTAACCATGACTCACCCTTGGAAAGAGAGAGGGAGAAAGGGAAGACAGAGGGAAAGACAAAAGAGAAAAACTTAAAGTTAAAGAAAGATGGAAAGAGTAAAAAGAGATTGAGGAAGACTCCAGCACTGTGGTCATTGCATGGGACCAAGACCAATACATAAACCTGACCTACCGACATACACACACATACACACACACACACACACATACACACACATACACACACATACACACACGCACACACACACAAACAGAGCAGAGTACATACCCCTTTCAAGCCAGTTGTTTGTCACTCTTGGTTTATTCAGGCTACCCCTAGCTGAGTCTCTTTGGCAGAGCATGAGTTGATCTGGTCCCCTACTGTCCCTCACTCTGGCCTATCAGACCAGGCCATATGTTTCCCACCAACATTGAGCCTGTGTGCCTGACGTCACTCACTTTCATGTTTTATCTGTCACACACACGCCTAGTGCCTGTCTTCCATCATTAACATGTGTCTATCACACACAAATACACACACACATACACAAACGTGTGGATGCCGTCATCAGACACCACGGGAGTATCAGCTGCTGACTGACAATCCCACAATGCAGTGTGTCTGTGTAGGACTGTAGGGCGTCTGCTAAATGACTCAAATGCAAATGTAAAATGTCTAGTCAAAAATCGGAACAGTGATCAAACAGAATAGAGGGATGGCTTGAAATACTGACCTACAGCTGCTAGAACGAGGAAAAAGAAACAGGAAACATTTTTAAAGTGTACCAAACCTTGGTACTGATGTTGCTGTTGGTAAAATATGAGGTGGCAATGTAAGTTCCTTGACTTTCCATACTGATAAAGCTCCATGAATTGAATTGAAATGAAGTAAATAGTTTTTGACAGAGGAAGTTGTGTGTGTATGGATGGGTGGATGTGACTGTACATGCACACATGATGGCATGTGTTTAACACAGTTATAAGTGTTTATTCTTCACTGAGAGAAAGCAGCCAGCCATAGGCGTAATCTGACTAGCATCACATTGAACCAGTGATAAACCATGACACAGAACTCTTGGTTCTACCTAATTATCATCCTTTCCTTCTCTTCTTTAGGTTTGGTTCCAGTACTCTAAAATAGCCTTATTTTCCATGTTGCCACATTACTTTTTGGGGAAGAGACACTGTTATTTCCAACACTTGAACCCTCTGTCATAAAGTCTATACTATGTTAGTGACTGTGTCATAATAAAGATATAACACATCTCATGCGAGCTGATGTCTGCTTATGACAACTGATCTAACACTGTCATGACACTGTGTTTCTTAGGGATAGTAAGCTACTTGGCTGGAGCTATGCCTGCTATACCGGGCTCTTGACCTGTGAATCAGACAGGTCAGCCAAAGCACTGAGAGGCCCCCTGGCCTAAAACACCAGCCCAGCCACCACAAAGAATGCACTAAATGCACTGATCCGTAAGCAATGGTCCGGGATCAACTTGTTACTAAGCAACATTGCTTGAGTTTGGACTACTAGTTCCTGGAAGTGACCCTGTCCTGTAGGTGGTGCATGTGAGCCACCTCAGGTTTGTCTTGTTCAGTCACCTTGTATCGGAGGACAATAGCGGTGCGCTGTAGTATTGAGAAATGCTATCCACTTACACACACACACACACACACACACACACACACACACACACACACACACACACACACACACACACACACACACACACACACACACACACACACACACAGCTACCTCCAGGGAACCACATTCCTAGAAACATTTTCTCAGTGTAATCTCTGTTCTGTTATCTGAAATAACACTGACTCCCAACTGCTTTCACTTGTTCTTGTAGTTTTTGAATGTGAACTATTGCAACAAAAAGTTTTAGAACAATCACATTCTAGAGCTGTGGATTACTGAGTAAACTGACAGATGACGAAGTGATACAGTATGTGCAATGGGAGTATCAGGTGAAGGGAGGGGTAATGAGATGAATGGAAAGAGAGAGGTGGGAGAGAGATGACGGTATAAAACAGGATGTGAGGGGAGTATCGGGTGGAGAGGGGGATAAAGAGAGAAGAATAGAGACAGGTGGAGGGATGGAGAGGGGGATTACAGTAGTGAAAGAATACAAGAGCATCAGGTGGAGAGAGTGATGAAGAGAGAAATGGCGTGGTGTGATGGGATGGAGAAAGAGTGAGATGAGTGTGGGTGTGAAAGATGTGGGATAGAAGGGGAGAGCGGAATGTGGAAGAGATAGACGTGGCAGGGTATGGTCAGCAGTATTTGACTTTATCACTGAGTAAGCACTAGGTGACTAATGCACTATTGCGCTTGGCTGTGTCAGTCACTCTTTCACTTCCCCACACTCTTAGAAAAAAGGGTTTTAAAATGATTTTTCGGCTGTCCCCATAGGAGAACCCTTATTGGTTCCAGTTAGAACCGTTTTGGGTTCCATGTAGAACCCTCTGTGGAAAGGGTTTTATATGAAACCCCAAAGGGTTATACCTGGAACCAAAAATGGTTCTTCAAAGGGTTCTCCTATGGGGACAGCCAAAGAACCCTTTTTTCTAAGAGTGCACATAGCCTACATGTGCCAAGGTGTGGAGACATCCACCATCAGGTGGCATAGACATGACATGCACGAGAGCTACATGCTCTGCAAGTAACACAGCATAACTAGCCTAGACAATATTTGCTTTCCGCCCTTAATCCATCAAGTTTGCTGACTACATATACAGGTAGCCTAGTGGTTAGCGCGTTGGACTAGCAACCAAAAGGTTGCAAGATTGATTCCCCGAGCTGACAAGGTAAAAATCTGCCTTTCTACTCCTGAACAAGGCAGTTAACCCACTGTTCCTAGGCCATCATTAAAAATAAGAATTTGTTCTTATTAACTGACTTGCCTAGTTAAATAAAGGTTAAATAAAAAATATTTGAGAAGGTTCTTTAATTGAGTCCCCAATATAGGATAAATGCCATTATGTGATGTTTGGAGGGTTGCATTTTTCAATGGTACAGTGAAAATGTTCTAATCAATAACATAGATAGTGGAGTAGTTGCAAGATTGCTTCGAGCACGTGGACTGGGATATGTTCCGGACAGCATCAGACAACAACATTGATGTATACGCTGATTCGGTGAGCGAGTTTATTAGCAAGTGCATCAGTGATGTTGTACCCATAGCAACTATTAAAACCTTCCCCAACCAGAAACCATGGATTGATGGCAGCATTCGCAAAAAACTGAAAGCGCGAACCACTGCTTTTAATCAGGGTAAGGCGACCGGAAACATGACTGATTACAAACAGTGTAGCTATTCCCTCCGCAAGGCAATCAAACAAGCTAAGCGTCAATATAGAGACACAAGAAGAGTCACAATTCAACGGCTCAGACACGAGAGGAATGTGGCAGGGTCTACAGTCAATCACGGACTACAAAAAGAAAACCAGCCCCGTCGCGGACCACGATGTCCTGCTCCCAGACAAACTAAACAACTTTGCTCGCTTTGAGGACAATACAGTGCCACCGACACGGCCCGCTACCAAAACCTGCGGGCTCACCTTCACCGCAGCCAAAGTGAGTAAAACATTTAAGCGTGTTAACCCTCGCAAGGCTGCCGGCCCAGATGGCATCCCTGGCCGTGTCCTCAGAGCATGCGCAGACCAGCTGGCTGGTGTGTTTACTGACATATTTAATCAATCCTTATCCCAGTCCGCTGTTCCCACATGCTTCAAGAGGGCCACCATTGTTCCTGTTCCCAAGAAAGCTAAGGTAACTGAGCTAAATGACTATCGCCCCCGTAGCACTCACTTCCGTCATCATGAAGTGCTTTGAGAGACTAGTCAAGGATCACATCACCTCCCCCCTACCTGACACCCTAGACCCACTCCAATTTGCTTACCTTCCCAATAGGTCCACAGACGACGCAATCGCAATCACACTGCACACTGCCCTAACCCATCTGGACAAGAGGAATACCTATGTAAGAATGCTGTTCATCGACTACAGCTCAGCATTTAACACCATAGTACCCTCCAAACTCATCATTAAGCTCGAGACCCTAGGTCTCTACCCAGCCCTGTGCAACTGGGTCCTGGACTTCCTGACGGGACAGCCCCAGGTGGTGAGGGTAGGAAACAACAAATCCACCCCGCTGATCCTTAACACTGGGGCCCCACAAGGGTGCGTTCTCAGCCCTCTCCTGTACTCCCTGATCACCCATGACTTTGTGGCCAAGCACACCTCCAACTCAATCATCAAGTTTGCTGACGACACTACAGTGGTAGGCTTGATTACCAACAACGACAAGACGGCCTACAGGGAGGAGGTGAGGGCCCTCGGAGTGTGGTGTCAGGAAAATAACCTCTCACTCAACGTCAACAAAACTAAGGAGATGGTTGTGGACTTCAGGAAACAGCAAAGGGAGCACCCCCCTATCCACATCAACAGCGCCTCTTCAACCTCAGGAGGCTGAAGAAATTTGGCTTGTCACCAAAAACCCTCACAAACTTCTACAGATGCACAATCGAGAGCATCCTGTCGGGCTGTATCACCGTCTGGTACGGCAACTGCTCCGCCCACAACCGTAAGGCTCTCCAGAGGGTAGTGAGGACTGCACAACGCATCACCGGGGGTAAACTACCTGCCCTCCAGGACACCTACACCACCCGATGTTACAGGAAGGCCAAAAAGATCATCAAGGACAACAACCACCCGAGCCACTGCCTGTCCACCCCGCTATCATCCAGAAGGCGAGGTCAGTATAGGTGCATCAAAGCTGGGACCGAGAGACTGAAAAACAGCTTCTATCTCAAGGCCATCAGACTGTTAAACAGCCACCATTAACATTGAGTGGCTGCTGCCAACATACTGACTTTAATCTCTAGCCACTTTAATAATAGAAAATTGGATGTAATAAATGTATCACTAGCCACTTTAAACGATGCCATTTATATAATGTTTACATATCCTACACTACTCATCTCACATGTATATACTGTTGTCTATACCATCTACTGCATCTTGCCTATGCCGGTCAGCCATCGCTCATCCATATATTCATATGTACATACTCGTATTCATTCTTTTACACTGTGTGTATAAGGTAGTTGTTGTGAAATTGTTAGATTACTTGTTAGATACTACGGCATGGTCGGAACTAGAAGCACAAGCATTTCGCCACATTCGCATTAACATCTGCTAACCATGTGTATGTGACAAATAAAATTTGATTTGATTTGAGTTGGAACCCTGACATGCTCAATGGATGTGCTACCTTGTGCCAGACCTGCTCTCTCTCGACCTCTGAATGCTTGACAATAAAAAGCCAACTGACATGTACTCCTGAGGTACTGACCTTTTGCACCCTCTATAACCACTGTGATTATTGTTTGATCCTGCTGGTCATCTATGAATGTCTGAACATCTTGATGAAAGATCTGGCCTTAATGGACAGGTACTCTTATAATCTCCACCCCGCACAGCCAGAAGAGGACTGCCCACCCTCCTGATCCTCGTTCCTCTCTGGCGTTTCTTCCTAGGTTCCTGCTTTACTAGGGAGTTTTTCCTAGCCACTGTGCTTCGACATCTGCATTGCTTGTTCTTTGGGCCTTTACGTTGGGTATCTTTATAAGCACTTTGTGACAACTGCTGATGTAAAAAGTGCTTTATAAAATACATTTGATTGATTAATCAATTGAGTATTTGTATTACATAAATACATTGAGTTTGCTGACTACATATTTGAAACGTTCCTTTAATTGAGTCTCCACTGTGGAATAAACGGTATTATTAAGTATGCAATGTATGTGTATTTTCAAAATGGTACATATATGAAACTTTCATTTATTCTCCGATATGGGATATGTCGAGGTTTACTAACACCATTCAACCGATGGTGGGTGTAAACCGAACTACCGCCGGGCAGGCATGTGGTCTGCGTATGATGCGTGTAACGCGTTGGGTTGGTACCGAATCGAAAATAAAAAATAAAGTCATTAGCCTACAAATTTTATTGGAAAATTTGCGCGTAGCTCTACCACCGCCGTGTGCACCTTGCTGTGCTAAACATGTGAATAAATAATAGTTTTTCAACATTTTAAGCTAACCATTCTGATCTGTTCCATCAGCCGTATTAATTGATATGTCGCATACCTCCACTACTCTACTTTGAAACGCATCATGGGGATTAAGAAGTAAGTACACAATGCCCACAAAAAAAGTGGGTATACGGAATATACCTGCGTATACCCTCCAATACACTGTCCCATATGACATAAATTATATATAGAAGGGATTGAATTGGTCCATATTCCTGGTAAAGTAAATTAAGGGAAACAATAAAGTGTAGAATATATGTCATCTCAACCTACTGTCTGGATGTGAGACTGCGCTCATAATAATATAGCCTAATCATATAATAGCCTACATGCATTCATTCAGCTTTTAAAACTATGCACAGATGCTTGGGAAAAGTAGATACACAAAAAGTATTCAAAATGTCACATTGTTTACTGAAATGTATTTGACATTCCATTAGAATATTACTGAAATAATTTGGCATTCCATTTGAAATACAATTTGACCCGGCATGCTTCACAGAAAACAATCAGAAAATGTTGTAACCTAATGCAATCACTATGACTTTTAGCATAGCCAGTAAATAACAATTAAAATCTGGAAACAATGTGTGGTTACATATTAACATGAATATCCTTACCTTGTCCTGGTATGTCCTGGTGTATGGTATGTTGCTAGTTCTGAATCTTCCTCTAGAAACAATTGTCATCGGCGGATATTGACGATGAAGTGTGATAACTGCTGTGCAACTCTCGGTTTTTATTATAGCCTCGGCTATTTCCGCTGAAGAGGGAGGATGTTTGGAAATGATCGACCCCAGGGAAGCAGTGAGGCGCTTTTTAGGATGATGACGCTGTTTGGGCGGGTTCGGGACTGTCCCACAGCGAGTATCTGGGTTGGCTCCGAATCAGAGCATGTAAGAAACATGATAACGGATATAGTGTAGACTATAATAGTTGGAGTAGGCTATGAGGTCAGCGTCAATGAGGTAATCAATATCCATTACTTGTTGTATTGCCCCTGGGTATGTTGAATCCCCTCTGTTGAGAATTACTACATGATTTGACCATTTTACATATGACATTTTTCTGTGTAAGTGTGACTCAATCAAAGGCACTCAGGCCACAAAACTGAACCTGAAGCTGTCTTAGGCTCAACATTGAAGGGCTGATTAAGAAAAATCTATCATATTCTAATAAGGTTAATATTTGCCTTGTACAGACTTCAGTTGACCTTGGCTGAAAATCTGATGTTATTATTTATATAATTCTTTGCAACCTGAGTTTATACTCCGCATGGGCAAAGCTATGACGGTCTGTGTGTGTGTGTGTGTGTGTGTACATGTCTGTGTGTGTGTCTGTCTGTCTGTCTGTCTGTGTGTGTGTGTGTGTTTGGAATTGGCCTCCCCATGGCTCCTGACCAGGCCAGGGTAAAGACTGTGGGTGGGTTCAGTACCAATGGAAATCCAGTGAGTGGTGAATCCGCTGCCAGCAGGGCTGACCCACAGTGACTCCATTGTGGTTCTCCAACATCCCACAATCCCCTGACAGACTCTACCCATCCTGTCCTCAGACAGGAAGTTTGTCCATCACTCAGTCACCAGAAGGAAAATCATTCCATGGAATTTGAACAACAATCATTCTAATTACATATCTTCTTCATTGCAACTCCACATCAGAGGGCTACGACAAGTCAAAGACATCAAAATGTGTCAGTGTATGCTTTCATATAAATAAATACATTATTATTAGTCCTTGTGTGCTGTTGAGGAGAATAGGGCTGACGTTGTTAAACTTTTATAAAATATTTGGAAAGGAAATTATTTAGCCAACACTGGACTAATTGTAGCCTAACACTCTGGACTAACACTCTGTCGCCTCGTTGTCAATTCCATCTATATTAGATTAGTATGGAGTCACCAGTGTTTAATGAGGACACCACTCATTTACAGTACACTCACACTTACAGTACACACACAGTGCACACACACACGTTTATCACTCATGGTCTCACAAGGCGGTTGTGTACTACTTGATGAATAAGGATACAATTATGACACCAAGCCATGTCAACAAAATAATTTCCCCTAATTAATGCAATGCCATGACCACAATACCAATACAATGTGATGCAAGAGTTTTGAACCCCTGTTAGAGGCACGTAGCACATGTAATGCAACTTGATGAAAGTATTAAGCCTTAAAACCCAGGTTTTTGTAAGTTTAAGCCATGCACATTTGGAACACAGAAGGCTGCTGAGGAGAGGACAGCTCATAATAGTGGCTGGAACAGAGCAAATGGAATGGCATATGGAAACCATGTGTTTGATGTATTTGATACCATTCCACTCATATCATTCCAGCCATTACCATGAGCCCGTCCTCCCCAATGAAGGTGCCACCAACCTCCTGTGATTTGGAAGTACATAAAGAGACAGCTATACACTTCTACCTCTACTAAAATGTAGAGTTCTGTGTAGTTCATTTAGGCCAAAGGCACATGTGTTGTAATTGTGAGGCTGCTAGGCCTTTTTACAAAACACCATATTAAGCTAACTTCACTAGCCTAGGAAACAACACCATTTTTAGTAAACGTAAACAGGAAATAGTTTCTCAAAACAGGCTACTCAGTGAGGCGGTCTATGCACCTACAAATCATACATTACGAGTGTAAATAAAAATGTGTCTAGGCCATAAGCATGGAGTTATGGCACATAAATAAAAGCTTGTATACAGAATGGGTATGAACCAAAGTGATGGTGCATGTCAGCCGCTTGTGGGGAGGATGTTTCATGTTGTTTGTTGATGTGGAAATGTTATAAAGTTTTCATGACAAACAGGGGATTCTGTTTGATGACACTATTCTTCAAAAGCTGAGGTTTTGAGTGTCGAGAATCTGCTGAACGGTCATTGATTGCATCATTGTCTTACATCAGGTGGCAATTAAGGCAATGTCATTGCATAGCTAGAATACTCCGAACACCACGGTAGGGTATTTTCCAAGTAGACATTGTGAAGGGATTTTTTATTATTATTATTATTATTATAAATGATTTTATATATATTTTTAACCCTTATTTTACCAGGTAAATTGACTGAGAACACATTCTCATTTACAGCAACAACCTGGGCAATAGTTACAGGGAAGAGGAGGGGGGATGAATGAGCCAACTATGACACTACTCACGTGGGCCTTAGATCACTATACGTATGAAAGTGACATGTCGTTTTCCAGGAAGTAGCCTTGTTATTTTTTGACTTTTGTAGACTTTTTGAATGGTATTCAATGAGCAGAAACGTCATAAAAGGCATCAGGCAGAAGTAAATTCAGCCATAAAACACAAATATATATATATATATATCTTAAATGACCGCGTTTTCATGAATTTGATGATATAATCGTCTAACCCATTCAAAAGATAAGGGTACAGGACCCAGAATGACGTATGCCGTAAGACGACATCACTTGCACATCGTATTGGCTCCAAGCAGTGCAAAGGCCTTACGTGGTGGTATCCTCCATAAAGACAAAATAAGAGCACCATGTATTTTTTCACCTTTTTATTTTTTGGACTATATGTTTACCCAGATGAGCACCCCATTCCATACAAGCCTTCCCACTGGGCACAAACTGGCTGAATCAATGTTGTTTCATCTTAATTTGTCAACATATTGTGATATGGAATCTGTTTAAAATACATTGGATTTGCAAAAAGTCATCAACTGTTGTTTTGAGGGTCAAATTTCAACCCCAGGATTACGCCAACTTGGTAACCAATTTTCAGCATAGACAAACCTTGTATAAAATATGTTTAATTTGTACCTTTGAAAAAAACGGCAGATCTTCAACGTTATATACACTATCATAAGAATAAAAAAACGTAAGGCTGGGAAGCACCTCCTACTGGAGAAGTGATCAATCAACAGCTACCCTTTGACTTCCATTCAGGGTTTTAACCAAGCCCATCCCTGCTCAGCTTTCATCTTTGTCACTGACTTCTACAAATTTGCCATCGTGAGAATGAATTACTGGAATCCTCCACTTAAAAATTCTATAGATACACTGTTGCTATTGAAGTCATTTCAAAGAGTAGGTAACAGAGCAAATTAAATCATCCATGATACTATTTAGGCCGATATAGCATATGCAAAGTCATCAACAGCTATGGTTTCAATTCAACCCAAGATTCAACTAAAAATAGACATACAGTATCAGTCAAATGTTTGGACACCTACTCATTCAAGAATTTTTCTTTATTTTTATAATAGTGAAGACATCAAAACTATGAAATAACACATATGGAAACATGTGGTAACCAAAAAAGTGTTAAACAAATGAAAATATATTTTATATAGCCACCCTTTTCCTTGATGACAGCTTTGAACATTCTTGGCATTCTCTCAACCAGCTTCATGAGGTAGTCACCTGGAACACATTTCAATTATCAGGTGTGCCTTATTAAAAGTTTGTTTGTGGAATTTCTTTACTTCTTAATGCTTTTGAGACAATCAGTTGTGTTGAGACAAGGTAGGGGTGGTATACAGAAGATAGACCTATATTATGTCAAGAACAGCTCAAATAAGCAAAGAGAAACAACAGTCCATCATTACTTTAAGACATGAATGTCAGTCCATCCGGAAAATTTCAAGAACTTTGAAAGTTTCTTCAAGTGCAGCCGCAAAAACCATCAAGCGCTATGAGGACCGCCACAGACCCAGAGTTACCTCTGCTGCAGAGGATAAGTTCATTCCAGTTAACTGCACCTCAGATTGCAGCCTAATAAATGCTTCACAGAGTTCAAGTAACAAACACATCTCAACATCAACTGTTCAGAGGAGACTGCGTAAATCAGGCCTTCATGGTTGACTTGCTGCAAAGAAACCACTACTAAAGGACACAAAAAAAGTAGAAGAGACTTGATTGGGCCAAGAAACACGAGCAATGGACATTAGACCGGTGGAAATCTGTCCTTTGGTCTGATGAGTCCAAATTTGAGAGACGCAGAGTAGGTGAACGGATTATCTCTGCATGTGTGGTTCCCGCCGTGAAGAATGGGCGGAGGTGGTGTGAAGGTGTGGGGGGTGCTTTGCTGGTAACACTGTCTGTGATTTATTTAGAATTCAAGGCACACTTAACCAGTATTGCTACCACAGCATTCTGCAGCGATACGCCATCTCATCTGGTTTGCGCTTAGTGGGACTAGCTTTTTTTTTTCAACAGGACAATGACCCAAAACAAACCGACAGGCTGTGTAAGGGCTATTTGATGAAGGATAGTGATGGAGTGCTGCCTCAGATGACCTGGCCTCCACAATCACCTGACCTCAACCCAATTGAGATGGTTTGGGCTGAGTTGGGCCGCAGAGTGAAGGAAAAGCAGCCAACAAGTGCTCAGCATATGTGGGAACTCTGTCAAGACTGTTGGAAAAGCATTCCAGGTGAAGCTGGTTGAGAGAATGCCAAGAGTGTGCAAAGCTGTCATCAAGGCAAAGGGTGGCTATTTTGATTTGTTTAACACTTTTTTGGTTACTACATGATTCCATATGTGGTATTTCATAGTTTTGACGTCTTCACTATTATTCTACAATGTAGAAAATAGAAAAAAGAACAAACAACCCTTGAATGAGTAGGTGTGTCCAAACGTTTGACTGGTACTGTACATATAGGCCTAGAGTTTCAAGCTTTAAGAATAGGATTAAATCAAATCAAACTTTTATTTAAAATGCATTTATTGTTTGATTTGATTTGATAACACATTAAGTTGTTGTATAAATAAACAAAATATCCAACATTGCATTTCCAGTTCAACTTTGCTGTGCTTTTAAATGGTTGAAGCGCAGTGGTAACACATTTAGGTGAGAACTAAACCATAAACCAGACAATATAAACGCAACATGTAAAGTGTTGGTCCCATGTTTCATGGGCTGAAATAAAAAATCCCAGAAAAGTTCCATACGCACAAAAAGCTTATTTCTCTCAAATGTTGCTCACAAATTTGTTTACTTCCCTGTTAGTGACCATTTCTCCTTTGCAAAGATAATCCACCCACCTGACAGGTGTGGCATATCAAGAAGCTGATTAAACAGCATGATCCTTACACAGGTGCATCTTGTGCTGGGGACAATAAAAGACCACTCTAAACACAATGCTACAGATGTCTCAAGTTTTGAGGGAGTGTGCAATTGGCATGCTGCCTGCAGGAATGTCCACCAGAGCTGTTGCCAGATAATTTAATGTTCATTTCTCTACCATAAGCCACCTCCAACATCGTTTTAGTGGATTTGGCAGTACGTCCAACCGACTTCACAACCGCAGACCACGTGTAACCAAGCTAGCCCAGGGCCTCCACATTGGGCTTCTTCACCTGCTGAATCGTCTGAAACCAGCCACCTGGACAGCTGATAAAACTGAGGGTTTGCACAACCGAAGAATTTCTGCACAAACTGTCAGAAACCATCTCAGGGAAGCTAATCTGTATGCTCGTCATCCTCACAAGGGTCTTGACCTGACTTCAGTTTGGCGTCGTAACCGACTTTAGTGGGCAAATGCTCACCTTCGATGGCTACTGCACGTTGGAAAAGTGTGCTCTTCACAGATTAATCCCGGTTTCAACTGTACTGGGCAGACTGTGTGTATGGCGCCGTGTGAGTGAGCGGTTTGCTGATGTCAACGTTGTGATGAACAGAGTGCCCCATGGTGGCGGTGAGGTTATGGTATGGGCAGGCATAAGCTACGGACAACAAATACAATTGCATTTCATCAATGGCAATTTGAATGCACACCTAAAACACAAACTTTTACAGATGCACAATGAAAGAGCATCCTGTCGGGCTGTATCACCGCTTGGTACGGCAACTGCACCGACCGCAGGGCTCTTCAGAGGGTGGTGTGGTCTGCCCAACGCATCACCGGGGTCAAACTACCTGCCCTCCAGGACACCTACAGCACCCGAAGGCCAAAAGATCATCAAGGACAACAACCACCCGAGCCACTGCCTGTTCACCCCGCTATCATCCAGAAGGCGAGGTCAGTACAGGTGGATCAAAGCTGGGACCGAGAGACTGAAAAACAGCTTCTCAAGGCCATCAGACTGTTAAATAGCCATCAATAGCACATAGAGGCTGCTGCCTATATACATAGACTTGAAATCACGGGCCACTTTAAGAAATGGAAAACTAGTCACTTTAATGTCTACATATCTTGCATTACCCATCTCATATGTATATACGGTATCCTATACTATTCTACTGTATCTTATTCTATGCCGGTCTGACATTGCTCGTCCATATATTTTTATATTGTTAAACCTCATTCCATTCCTTTACTAGATTTGTGTGTATTGGGTATGTTGTGTAATTGTTAGATATTACTTTTGTCAAATTAACTTCAGATTATAATTTTTGTAGCAGGTTAGGAGAATTTACACAGCAGGTTAGGATAATTAACGTAGCAGGTTATGATAAATGCGTTAAGGTTAGGAAAAAGTTTAAATGCAAAACATTTAAACTTTTCACGTTAATTTGACTTTTCACGTTTCATGTAGCAGTCTATAATTTTCTTATGTGAACAGCTATTGGCACATCTGGCACATTATCTCTTACATCTCCTACTCCAAACTAAAACAGCAGTAGTCACAGATTCTCCATTTGAGACACTGACAGAGATTATGAACCTAGCTCCTGTCTCCGTGTATCAGGCATTGACCAGCAGTACCAGTCTACAGACCAAGAAAACGCTATGCTCTTTGTGGGCGGATCGACCCCGCGTTCAGGTTTACAGGAAATATGACTTTCAGGAAGTAGACTTTGAGATTTTTTTTGTCGCCAGCTACAGTAGTAAATCGAGAGAAAGTGAAGGTTACTTTCATGAACAAAAGTGTATGCTAGGTACCTGTGTCTATCATTATAAAACTACATTCTTTTCGTTGGCCAAAGTCTACTTTTCAGGTAGGACTCATTTTACAGTCACTACTCACGAGCGAAAGGTGAGAGGTGCTCGCGGTAGTTGTGCTACATTACAGTAGCATCCGGGAAGCCTAATTCCAGCTGTAATCTTGTATAATAACTGGAAAACAACTAGAAAGCTTGTGAAGTTTATAAACACAATATAAGCATACTTTTATTTTTTATGAATCGAAACACAAACTATCCGCATGATACTGCTGTGCTGCTACTTTATAAAGAGTACATTTGATGTACTCCTGTAGCCTGCTGACAATCAATGTTGTCATTTCAGTGTTTATATAATGTAGCCTATTATGTATTCAGAGAGAACAGCTATATGGATGTTGAGCTAGTAACACTGTCATTATAGGGAAAGTAGTAGCTGAAGTTACTTGTTACCATATATTTAGAAATAAATGCAGCTCTGCTGGCTTCTACCTTCAGTGCCCCAAAGGTCCAGACGTGCGTTAGTTAGGCCTACATACAGTGTACATACAGGCTAATAATGCTGTAGTAAAAAAAAATTCAAATCCTGTGTTGTGTGGCTGAGGTCAGGACTATCTGAGGACCATGAGTCGCGTTCCCCTGCAGCAGCAGCAGAGCTGTGGCTCCTGGGAGCTGAAGGAACGCTTGGGGACCGGGGGCTTTGGGAACGTCACCCGATGGCAGAACAAGGTGCATAACTTTAACAGTAGCACACCATTCATGTGTGTATTTTGTTACCTTTAACTTTTACCATATTTTGTGTGTTTGCAAAAGTGCTATGCTATCATGTATGAGCATCCTCAGTGGTGGCATTTTTTATGTTTCTTACTGTCATCAGATAGCCTACGACCTATGCTGCTGCACGCCTAGCAGAACCTATAGAGGCACCCACATTGATATTTGATGTAATATTAATGCTTTAAATGTAACTTACAGGAAATACACTCAGCTTTATCCTGTCACCTGGCCCATAGAACTCTGCATCCTCCCTGGCCTATGACATCACACCTAGTCACAGGATGAGAGGGACGTAGATGTACATTATTATAGCTACACCATTGGAAATTGTCCACACCGATTTAGTTAGCTCTTTCTGTCCTCTATCTGTGCACCGTCTATCTGTCTTTATGTCTGTATGCACCACTTTGTTTACTGGAAATGCCGCTCAGTGTGGTCTCAGGTGAATTCAGCTGAAAGGGCACAGTGGTAGTACTATGTGGACCCCCACCAACAATGGAGGTCAGTGGTAATGACAGGAAGCATTGTATCAAAAATGAAGAAATCCCGCAAATAACCCAATTACAATGGTTTGTAGTCTTAACATCTGGCACATAATAAAACACAATTCCCATAAATAGCCCTACAGGTTCACACGTGTCTCCGCAGAGATTCTCACATGTGCAAAAGGAATAGATTAGCAGTCAACAAGTTAAATCGACATTCATTGACTTAAAACCAGATCTTGCGCCTTGTAGTAAAAGCAGATTAGCTTTTCTCAGCAACATATTTCAATTATTTTACTACATCACATTAGCTCCGCAATGATACTTAGTTTGATGGAAACCCTAGGCTTTGTACAATGTTATAAGTTACGTCGAGATTCCATCTTAATTCACTCTAACTTTATGGAAAAAAGTTTATTCGATAAATATAGCAATTCCTCTCACACTGCCTTATGGGCAGTTTTATTTTAAACATACCCGTACAGAGAATAATCCAATAAGCGTTTTATAGTTACATTGTTAGGGTAAGTTAACCAAAAGTGGACACACTCCAATCTGTTTCTGAGACAATTGCCCAGACTTTGTAGACAGTTGAATAAAACTTAAACCTCATCTTTATCAAATAGTCCATTAAAGGGACCAACTCAAAACCTACGTACGTCTACGTATGGGTTGTTTAAGTTGCATCTCATTATATTCCCAGTATTACTTGATCAAATCTCCAGGAATCGATTATACACACACATTCAATTCATCATATTTTCATATTTTCATCTTCACAGAATCCATATAAAATGTAGGAAATTCTTAGGTACTCACATCAACCGTTCCATTTGCGTTTTCAAGGACTCTCCACAGCTATGAAGCAGCTCTCCAAACAAACTCCCAGCAGAACCCCCCAAAATGTACTTTTGTTTCCTGGACAATAACCGTCCCATCATGGCATCCTCAACGGTTCTCTGACCTCCCAGAAACCACGGCAAAGTCTTAGACTTGCTGCTAACGCCCCGCTCAAAATACCACCCCGAGATATTCTATGATGGGCAGTGATGGATGGAACCCCAAAATAACATTATATCAAAATGTATTAACCAAATTTCAAGCATCTTATTATGCAAATGTTTATATCTTATTTACACACTCACACGACTCTCATATCACATTCACACAGTACCGTTCCCAAACACAGAAAATCAATATTTGTATAACCTGCAGGAATATTTTCTTACTTCTATAGGTGGATTTGGTTTATAGCTTTCACATATGTACCTAACTATTTCAAACCATTGTATATCATTAACTTATCTACTAATTATTATTTATCTCAGGCTCACACAGAGCCTTCATGATCAACCACACATAATGGATAAAATGCTCACACAGAACATGACTAAATAACCATCCACACAGGATTGGTCAGACCACTCTCACAGAATTGGTCAGATGTCTACACAGAACATCATTGAAAGGTTACCCACAAAGAATCGCGCGCACAGAACAGAACACTTCTACAAAGATTATCCACACAGGATTTCAAACCCTGACTATACAGGGAAACCTATACCATTATCAAAATATCGCCTAATTAGTGGTCCCAAAACTGGGTGTTGTATCCACACTGGGATATTGCCTACTGTGATTACTATTGTATAGATTATCTTCCATCTATCCAAATGTGCAAAACTACCTACAGTGTACCCATGTCTCCTATCTAACTTTGTAACACGGTCCCAAAAATCCTATCTTACCTCATATTTTCTAAGTACCAGGAATATAAAAAACACGCACAATTACACCTAACAATAGCAACCCAGGGCATGCCTGTTTACCTCATTTAACAAAACATTTTATCAATTACATACACATTAAAATTTGAACTTCACCAAAGTCAGATGCCTCGCAAGGCGTCACCTGCACTCTCGTTCTTCGTTCAATATGTTAACCTCACCAATCCTACTATGATCAAACCAGTACCACGGATCTGGACTTTTGGTAGCCCACAACTGGCTAATTAACACTCATGTCCAAGGATACCTCACTTAAGAACACTCTCATCAACTCAACTCAGTCTTGCTAGTTACCCCAGCTGTGGCCCTCTTAAGGAAGACCTCGCTCTGAGTGTACCTTCAACAGGGGCGTTTGTTATTTTTTATATAGTTATTTTTTCTTATCTTTTCATCACTTAAACGTTCACTTAATGTCTAATTAGTACTATTAATTCTGTGCACTTTCAAGTTCAATTATTGAAAGAAACCAGTCTCACCCTTAATTAAATTCTGTTCGAAATGATGTATCCTCCCAGCCAGGTCGGGATCCGATCTGCTCCAAATAGTGGAGAGTGGCTTTCCCTGGTTGCATCTAATGCAACTCCCCGTGCACGGTTAACCTGAGTTTCACTGGGAACAATCAGAAAAATTCAGTTTATCATCGCATCCTTGTTGCCAAAATTGTGGTGGAATTATTGTAATCAAAAGGAGAGACTTCTAGATTTCTTCAAAACAATCAAACTTTATTA